>NW_019059544.1:294974-306710 GCF_000696155.1 Zootermopsis nevadensis | reverse complement strand
GGGGGGGGGGGGAGTGTGGTGTTGGCGAGACAGGGGTGGGTTTTGCTGGCAGCAATGTAATTTCCGGCCTCGCCCCATATTCACGATACGTTGGTTAACAAGATCATAAGTTTGGGTTTAAAAACGACCTCTCTTTTACATAGCTGAGGACTTTATGGTCACAAAAGTTTAACGCGTTTCCACTTGCACTGGCTACTGACTTAAGTTAAGACACGCACAGTGTGTGGGATTTTAAAGAAAACTACTATAACCTTATTTTATTACAAACGCGAATCCTTCACGAAATTATGACTCCTTATTTCGTCTCTATCACTGGTCATTTATTATGTCTCGTTGTGTGTTTTAATGTGGTTGGATAAGAGAGAACAGATTTAGAACTACAATATAAAAATGCAGAGTACTGAACGATTCCTATGATAAAAGCCTGTCGAAACTCAGCGGGGAAATGTTTTTGCGAAGAGACGTCACTGACTTGTGTGCTCTTGCTTTCAGTTGCAAATTACCCGAATTCTCAGATATTGGTATATTATAATTAAGTTCTCACAATAGAATGTCCATGTGTGCCTATAGATTGTAAACTACGATGATAGCAATAATTCGATTTCTAGACTATGCCTCGTGCTGCACCGTACAAGACAGATCGATACCGGTCCTCGCAAACCCCACGTACGTTTTGCTCGTCTGTGAATCACAATGAGATTCAGAACCACTGACCTAAAGTGCTATAATTGCATGAAGAAGATACGCAATTTAGATGGTAATAGTCGCCGATCAATAAATTCCCGTCTTATGCCTTCACAAAATACCGCCAATATATAATACTTTGGCCAAAGCCAGTTAAATACACTTCATACAATCACAGTTTCCTTTAGGTACATTTTAATATTATCTTCCCAACTATGCCCAAGTCTCTAAATAAACTCTTAGATACAACCTTAATTCATATGCGTTTCTCAGATGCTATGCGTTATGCTTCGCCCAAAAATATTCAGTTAGGAATAGACTACAAAGTATAAGCCCACATAAAAGCCTCAATATCAGTCTACCAGGTGACTTCCTACACTGATTAACCCACCCCCTCAATCCAAAAATCTTTGATTTCTAATTATTAACTGTATCTGTTGTGAGCTGAAACAAAAAGAAATGTTCACAATATGTCCGAGTATGTACCGTTGTTCAGAACACACTATTTACAGAAGTCACTGGGGTTTAATTCATAATAAAATATTTCCCTCAAGAGACAGGGGCGTCGTCACACCTGAATTAGTGCAGCGTTGCCAAGCTTGACACCAGCAGAATATTATATTAGCATATACATTGTTTCGTAATTAAAAGGAATGTCCAGTGACTTCATGTCGAAATTTCAAAATCTTTCTGCTGAGGTTATTTCCGTTCAGAAATGTCATATGAACACGAGTCCGATTCTCAACATTTACGGAGCTACAGAAATTTTAAATGTAGCATAAACATGCACGCAGCGGGCATGGAGCTATTTATGCAAGCCAGCAGTACTAACCACCACGGTAACCGGATTTCAACCCGCTAGCCTACAACGTGTGAAGTCTCGCGAGAAGCGCGGTAAATGAACTCAAGTTGGACACAAGAGAAGATCAGCGAATTTTCGATGTTGCACGACGCGTTAATAACGCTGTAGTTTTTCGTACGTTTACAAGTTCCCAAGTCAAGAGAGACACACGTGCATCCAGGATGAGCCAAGCTGAGCATGAATAACGGGTAGGCAAGAATTAAAAAGGATTGTATATTGTTTCGAGGCACTACATCATAATTTGTCCGAAGAGACTGAGGAAAAGAAAGGAACATCTTAGTCACGGTAATCAGTAACCCGGTCTAGATTCGAACTGAGTACCTTGCAAGTGCACGTTTGACTTCGTTATCACAGGTAAGGCTCTTGGGATGAAATTACAAAGTATAAACGAGGAAAAGTATGTCAACAACACATCGAAATCTTTAGCCTTTTTCTCTAAAAGAGGCAGATAACATGAGAAAGACTGGTGATTCACCACCACAGACTAATTAGGGTTATGGTGATTTAGAAAGATAAAGCGCTCCCTGCAGGGGTAACATTCCTTTGCTTTCACATTAATTCAGAGGATCCCTGTTAGGATGCACTACGAACCAGCGCGCCACAGTTTGTCAGAAAATGCTCAGTCTTATTGAATTTTCAGTGCGTCTTAACATCTCTCACGGAAGCCGCTTCTACCCGGTAGAAAACTTTACTGCATCCGGCTCTGAAGCTGAATACGTTAGCAGCGCCTCCAGGGAGTCGAACACATCAGACTAAAAATTGATACCATCTGCTTCAGGCGATCTAACTCTTTAATGATTCTGTGAATATTTATGATAAAGTTAATTCTCTGCTTGTAATTGTATTGTACGGATTACAAATGCAAGCGTAATCATTTTTCACCGAGCTCTTCTCAAAATAAAATATACTGAAATTATAAAATTCCCTACTTCTTATAAATACATGCAAATTATATTAATATCCTAAATAAATATTTAATAACATTAATGAATGATTTAAACTATAGCAAACAATTTCTGATAAACAACATCCTGCCTCCATAATATGTGAGAACAGTCATCGCCCTGAAGATGGAGGCAGCAAGGACCTATGAAACGTCGGTAAACTTCTACCAGACTATACGGCGCAACAATCCAGAAGGCAGCCATCTTCAATTTTTTAGGGTGTGATGCCTGTTAATAGGAAGGCAATCTGAAGAATAAGAAGAAGACTCCACCCCAAGTGCCTGGAAACCTCAAACGGTTATTTCATGGAGATCGACTTGTCTGTGATGTTCCTCTGAGTGGTAAAATATCTTTTCAGAGTGAAATGAAAGATTTGACAGCATTTTCATTTCTGTCACACACAGAGGTGGGCCATGACAAGTGAGCACACCGTAGCTCATGATGAAAAGCGACCCGCTTCGTGTTACTGAACTGGCCAGCCGAGTAATGTGTTCCACATTGCATTCCGCACTCAAGTGATTTTTTTTCACGCCAGTCTAAACTGATTCTTGATGTGACTTCGGAAAATACGCCTTCAGAAAAAAAATATTTACCATTTGTAACCAGGTTTACATAACAAGGTTATTGGAAACGGTACACCGGTTTGGAGAACATCTGAAAATGGCTGTCTTCTGGGTTCTAGCGCCGACGTTTCAGAGCTGTTTGCTGCTTCCATCACCAGGGCGATTGCCTGACTCGAGTCTTACCCTTTCCTCCAAGACTCCACCATAATCCACCACAGACACCCCATGGACTGTTCACATTTCTTGCTACCACAGTCGCCACTGTCAGAACTTAAATGCAAATTATTTCGCATCACACGGACGGAGCACTCGCCCAGTTAAATGTGAAGGACAAACGTTTTTACCTTAGGAGTTGATATTATGTTGGCCATTTTCAATTGTCTTAGATACACCGAAATACCTGATATATGCGACGTTTCGGGAGTTGGCTCTATATCCGTATTCAGGTGACTAGTGGTTAACGTATTAATCTATTATTCGTTGTTATTATTAAGCAGAATGTCAGACAATTGAGATTGTCCAACATAGTATCCCTATAATGAATCTACTACTGTCATAAGCATTTAGAGAATCACACAGTCATATGTTCACTTAATATAGTTTATAGAAGTACATACATACACGCATGATGAAACCTATGCCTATAACGTTAAATGATTGATCCTTCTTGTATAGTTTTGTAAAAGAAGGACGGTTCAATCCAAATGTATTATGAGTAGACACATAAATGTCGATGTTCTACTACTGTAGGCTGTAAGGTGTCAGACGCAAAATGAAGAACAGCAGTGGGAAAAAACAGTCTTAAATATGCTAATAAAAACTAACTGTTACGAACTGTGGTGACGATAAACCACTCAATATGATCAGAATGTGATCAGCGAACTTTAAAAATGCAACTCTATTATTAAATTCGAAATTCGCCATAAAAAATGGCTTTGCGGTTTCATCTGTATGTCAAAATCTGCATTATATCTGTAGCTAAATGTTTGAACTGGACTTCTAAACCCGACTTTATTAATAACAAAACACACACACGAAGAGGACCTCAAGGCCTATATATATAAATAAAGCTAAATGAAATTATTCTCTGCGTCAATACACAGTTGAAATCAAGTGAAAATTACAACAATATCATTAAATTCCGTGACTGACTAAATATTTAACCGATTTCAAGTAGTAGGAATATTAAGGACTGCAGCCAGTTAATAGGTGTATTTATGAAGTTTCAAGGCTGATACAAAATGCAAACACGAACATCACCACAAAGCCTACCAAACAGGTAAAGGCAAACGAAAGTTACTATGAAGTAAAATACACCCACTCTACACAAATTTCTGTCATTGATATTAAGAAAAGATGGATGAAAATACAAATATGGACCGAATTACAAAGACCATGCCGATTACAAAAGAATGTAATAACAAAGTATAAAAATAAAAACAAAAGAACAATAAATTACATTAATGCTGAAGAATATCGGTTGAGAGTTACAAGGTATAAGAAAAACGCAAGAAGAATCCACCTCAAAGGTCCACAAACAACTTAATACAAAGTTCATAAAAGCACAAAAACCCAAATAATTCCACCCAGCACAGCCTACATCCGAATCGTTTGACAATTTCGCCGCCAAATTCAATTATGACTGTAAGCATGTTCAGATATTTCCTTGCACTAAGTTCTAAAGAAACATTTCACAACTTCGTTTCCCAAAGTTGTTGTTTTAAAACTGAGTAACTTCAGCAATTGAAAGTTCGATATCTGGTCAATAAATCCATAGAATCCGAAGGCCAATTATTCTTTTCATAGCAGCTACACACTGGATCCTATTCCGAGTGAGTTCAACTCAGTCCTCAACCTCATTGTCACGTTTGAATTTCATTTTAATATTATCCTTCTATGCACGCTAAGGTCTCCAAAGTGCGCTTTGCCTCTCAGACTTAAAGACTGAAATCCTGTATGAATTTCTGATGTTCTCCGTGCGTGCTACATGTCCCGCACATATAACCCTCCACAAATGGATAAAAGCATTTTTCATAACCATACAGACAAGAATTCGTCTTCTCTGATTTCCAGAGCTAATGAAAATCTCTAAAACAAACTGTGTAAAAGGAATATAAAGAACGCAACCGGCACGTACCCTGTGCGTCACCTGCAGACGCCCCATCGGGGGCGACACTACCAGGAAGATTCTCATGGTGGCTCGAAGAAAGTCATCACGAACCGCCGGGTCTGATGACGTCATGAAGGAGGGCATCTTGTCGTTGCTGGGGGCGGCAGCAGCAGTGGCGGGGCCCCGGACCCGTCGCCTGATGGAGCCAACCAGGCGCCGCCACTCGTGGGGCAGCTGTGACGTGGCTGTGACGTAACAATCCTAATTAACGCTCTTTACGTACAGGCGGACTTTAGGCCTCTTGTGGAAATTATTTGCATGCACGTTGGTAACATTTTGTTAATACGTGTTCGAAGATTGTTTGTTGTAGCCACAGAAATATCTCACTGAGACGGTTTTATATGTGCAAGTACAGAGGTAATCCAAGACCCGAAAAGTCTTGCATGTAAATTTGACTTCAGTAGGGGTGGAGCGTTAATGCTAACTGTGTTAACCAGTCTTTCGTCATTCAGTAGAAACAAATGCACTGGAACACAGCAGAGCCGATCACACACAATGCATCGTTAGCCAGCCAGGCGCTCTGGATGACCGTAAGCCTTGACTAACAACGCCTGGTTGGATAGAGCTGGCTACCTATAAATTTCATCTGATTGGTCCTGCTGTGTTCGGGTGCATGTGGTACTACTGAACGACGAAATGACGACAGGAATATTTACTTTTTTCTTTACAAAGTGTTAGCCAGGCTAGCACGGTTAACACGAACTTTCTTCCCCTGGACAACAGACCCCTGCCAGGACCAAACTGTGGTCCAGTTCGTAGACTGTCACTGCACTGAGAGAAATCCTAACTCATGCTGCCGTCAGTATAAGGTAGTTAACCTTATCTGCTTATTCAAAGAAGAAATTGGACGAAAGATCGCATAACATGGTGAAGAATTACACAAAACAAACCAGATTTGTTTTCAAGTTCGTCACCAACAATTCTCGACATCTATAATGTTAGAACTGACAAAGTCCGATGGGATCGCAGTGTAGGAAGACTGTTTCCTGGTAAAGTATACCAACATACTGCCAACAGCTAAAGCGGCGTAACTAGGCACACAAGACGATAATGTAACGAAAAATCTGAATTAAAATAAATTCCCATATGGCTCCATCTATGCAACTTCTTATATCATGTCCTAACTGGAAAGGACTTTTGTTTTTAAGTTCATCTTTTATCGCAAATTATCAAGAATAATGGAGCTCACTTTGGAAGTAGAGCTAGCAAGTCACGAACAGTGTTAAACATAATAAGCAACTTTAACAGTAATAGCAAACAAATTAATATTTTGACAAAAATATGTTTAAATACATTTTTTAGCACAGAACTTAATAAATTACATGGAACTTGGTTTAATTAAGATTATTTCCTGATTTTCAGGAGACTGTCCGCGGTATATGAAACCGGGACGTGAAAACTGTGACGCAAATAGTTCTACAGGGATAACGACTAAGGTTCACATAAAATACGAAGTTCAGCTACGTTCTTGGTTATAAACTCTGTCCACTGTCAGCTAACATAAGCCGCAGTCAACGAATTTATTCGGAATTTGAACTGGAAAGCATCGTAACTTCGTTTCTTTGTTTGTTTGTTTGTAGCTGTGGGCAATATAAAAAGTCGCCTTCAAATTGTTCCATCAGTTCCACTGCTCGTCTCACAAAAGTATATACCCTGGTCGAGAGGGGAGGTTTGCCTCGCATTAACCTTAGAGATGTACTCTAGAATTTCAGCTTGCAGAAGTTAATATTTAAGATGAGACAACGTAAAATCGATTTGTTTCATCTTATTTTAGGTCTGTGTGTGTCTGCGTATCCATCTTTTAACGTTTGCACTAAGGGCCGACTTTCAGGAAATGCTAAACGACGTAATCCTGTATTTTTAATGTTCTACAATCTGTAAAAACGAGCCGGACAGGCGAACTTTGTGGGATGTTAGCAACATTAGTACCACTTAATACAAGCTACAGTGCCGAAGTGACGCGTGGTAACAGATCTTCGAAAAATATGTGGTCCTTGTCATTTGACACAAAGCAATATGACGATTGTGCGAAAGTTAATATTTAATGAATGAAAAACTTTAACAGCTGTCATTTTTCATATTTCGCAAGCAACATTTTGACAAATGAAGACAGACAAAAATGTGTTTATACCACACCTAAAATAACGGATATTCTCGACTGACTCAAAAATGTTCGATTTGAATTTTTTGGAGAAAAGAACATTTAGAATTTACAGAAAATCTCAGCAACATTTATTAAGGATAAATGTCGACAGAATATGTGAGACCGTCATATATTAAGTACATGTAACTTCCTAAAATATTATGTCCTGTTCTAAAAGACACAAGTCCTCAGGTGGACTATCTACTTATTTTGTGTTGCTCTGGATAATCGATTAAGAGAAAATTACGCATTAAAAATTTGTTCTAATACGTTACCTATCAATAAACATAAATTATATCGCAGATTTAATTTATGAGAGAAAAATGATATGTGGGGTATATACGTCATACTTCTTCTTGGGACCATAAAATGATTGGAAATTAAAAATTAAAGCTCGTTAACAGCGACGTATCGATTATTTAAAAATAAAATTGAGAGTTAATTTCTGTTACCAACTGCACAAATAACATTTCCACAAGAAAGAAACATGTCCTCACTGACTGCAATATTTCAAGTTGTTTACTGATCAAACTGAATTTTCGAAAACCAACGTTTACAGAGCAGTGGCTGAAATCCTAAAGTGGTTTATAGGATTAATTTCATCGGCGACTTTCGCAAAGGGTGCAAATATGTGATAGATTTCAAACACGGCGAACCATTTAGACTATTACGGATATACACGTGAGCGTAATGGACTGATTTTCGTTTTATTTTTCCAATAAAATAAGCAAGAATAAATGGTATCAACAGACCAAAAATACAATTTTAGAACTTAAGCAAATAAAAAAACATCAGACCCAAATTTCACAGGCCTTATAGATGTAAGAAGAAACTTAAAATTCAGTTTTCAAGATATAATACTGGAAAATGCGATCGACATATGAAATCTATGCCAGTGTATACTGGGTATTACGAACATAAACATAATTAACAAATGATAGCGATCATGCACGCCACCTACCCCATGGCGTATTGTTACCGCTGCTGCTGCTACCGCCACCATGTTGTCCAGATGTCGCTAGTGTTGTGCTGCCGTCATTACCAGAAGGCGAAATATCACGTGGCCTAGCTGCGGCACTGCTAGTGCTGCCTCGTCTCCTCGTGGTCGCAGGAGTAACTTTGGGACACGTCTTCAGCTCCAAACCGGACCGAGCAATCTTGAAGAGATTCCGCCTAGCCTTTCCAGCAACCTTCTTCAGATCACTCCCGAACACAACCGATCATTGCCGAGCAAATCACTGTATCACGGACGGAGAAGAATGCTTTGGACCTCGGTAGGTCGTATTTACACAAATCGTTTTTGGGTGCTGTTCTTAGCATCGGATTAACATTTTTACACATCAAGTCACTACAAAATATCGTTGATTAAATCCTCGCCGTGTTACCAACTAATGCAATACTGCATAATTATAGAACACTTATGATATTAAATTAGTCAAAAACCATAATTCGTTGGGCATGTAGCGATGTTTCTTGTTATTTCTTAAAATGCAAGTCACTTCTCTACTAATTGTCCACAAAGCTGGAAATCTGCCAACATCGGTGCGAAGGGAGACGTAGAAAACGAAAATCCTTAAAATTTTGCAACATATTACACCAGAGGCCCTACTAGTTTTTCGTAAAGTAATATTACGTATAAATATACAGCATCTGTTTGTCTCTACTATAGAATTACAAGAAAAACACTAACATTTTGCGGAACACCATTTGAGAAATTCTGGTGCATGGAATTCCTAGCGCTAATGCATGCTTTACCCATTGAAGAACGAGGCTCATCTAAATAACTTAAAAAAATCCTGTTCCTACAAAGAAAATACGACACGGTCCATTACAAAGATAAACTGATTTATGTTGTTTAAGGAAATGATTATTGTTTATTCTGACAGTAATACGAAGCACGCAAATAAATACACCTGTGGGCAAAATGTAGAGTTACGAGATGTTTAAAGCAGGTTCCGCATATAGTTACCGTTAGGTTTTAAAGAGTTAAAATGATTCAGTGTGATATAGGCCTACAGAAGAGATTAGATGAACAAGCAACAAAGCATTCAGTTTGATGGCTGTCGATGTGATTCTCAGTTATGAATGGGTTTCATCGGTTCACATTTGAGGCGACAAGGTATACGAGTATATTAAAGAAGGAACGATACGCTTTGCTGTATTTCTGTCCGTTTATCTATATCTGCCCTCTGAAGGGATCCTAGTCTAATATAATACTCTGAAGAGTTGACTAAAGCAAAGAGTATGAAGAGACACATTCATTATCATTGTTCAGTAAGGCACGATATTTCATTTAGAAACGACGTAGCAGGTTTTACTCGGCGTCAAAGCGTTTGGTTTTTATTCGAAAGACTCTCGGTTCGAAGAGCGGATACGGAATAATTGCTGTCATGGCTTGATGACTGATCACATGTACCTATTGGCTGTTTCAGAACATGCCTAGGCAGATTACTTCTAAACCATTTCTTTGAAAATCCACGATAATTTTCATACACTATTCTACGTTCAAGTACAGTACGCATCTGAGTCGGTACATAATTACTTACTTTACACAAGAAGTAACACAAAGACGTTGAATGAACGACTAACTCCATGAAGCACAGTCCTTATTGAGAAGCTGAAGGTACGGTCAGGTATTTAAAAAAAATCCCGTCATATAAGCTACCAAAATGTTAATTTCCGTGTTGACAAAAGCCCACAAGCGGTCTCTATCCTGAACCATGTTGATGAACCCAAACTACACCCTCATAACCTATTCGCTAAATATCTCTGCTGTCTCAATTTGATATGGTCACTTCTATATGAAAATGAAGGTCGAACGTTGAAGTTTCTGGTTCCTTCTAGTAAAAATTATCCAGATGTTTCTTAAGTTTATTAGAGAGAAATTTTAAAGACTGGTCTCATAAACTTGCAGGAACCAAACAGAAATATACTCGTAGTCCTAGCAGAAATTGTTACGCATGTCTAAAGCAAAACGAAAGCTCACGCTTCCACCATATAAGCAGTAACATGCTTCATTATGAGCAAAGTCCTGTTCATTTAACGAAGTTGTTTCTATTGAAACAGGTCAAAACTTTTCTTACAGGCTGGAATTCCTTGGTTCCATGAGAAGCCGAAGTCTAAGAGACAGTGATTCAAAAACTTTGACGTTACAAACCAAGACTCTCAGTCTAGACCGATTTGTGTAGCTTCAAACAAAGACCTTTACATAACATAACAAAAGAATGCCAGAACAACGTCATTAAAAGCATCTCCCAGTTTCGTTCCTCGGTTCCTTTTGTTTCAACTTATTCCTTCGAAGTTCAAACAAATTAGCAAATGCACTTTCGTTTCATGCATAACATTATGGCCATTTCGCAATAATGCTCTTATGGTGCACAGGAACTCACTGTGTTAAGTTCTATTCTAGAAGGCACTTAACAACCAAGAACATAGACTGCAGACAGAAACAGACGAGACAACCCCATTTAACTTTATTAAAGAAAGGTGACGATTGTGGAAAAAGAATGGCAGAAGTTCGGCTTCTTTTAAGAAGACTATCTTCTGGGATGTTAAACCGTACAGTCTGATAGATTTTGACCAACGTTTCAGTGGAGCATACTGCCTCCATAATAAGTGTGATGATACTCACCACCCTGACAATGGAGGCAATGAGTTCTACTTAATTATCGATCGAAATCTATCATAATATAAGGTTAACGTGGCACAAGGCAGTCATCTTCATATTCGTCGCCGTGAAAACCTCAAGTCTCACATTTAGTTTATTTAATGACGTCCGGACTAATCAGCGACCAATGGTAGAGTGATTAGGAAGCTGAGTTATTTCAGCATATGAAACTACGTTTGGACAGAAGCATAACCCTCATTATGCGCTCATTATGGAGAATATATTCGAAGAAAGCACACAAAAGGGCCTGACTGGCATGCTTACAAGATTCGGGCATAGGATCGACATGCTAGCACCATAATGAATTCTTTAAATTCGCTATGTACATAATGTTGTTCTTCCATTTCTAACCGAGGGTCGGAAATAATGTTACCCATAGGTAAGTCAGCTGAGGCATTATCAATGTATATTAATAGCCGGTCTAATAATACTACTATACGCACGCTATCCATTTCTGAAAGTGGAAACTCGATCGCTACGTCATCAGTCCGGATCGATTGTCTCTCATTTGGAACGAAATTAAACAAATAACTGGAGGATTTAAACCTGAGTAGCATTCTTTATTAATGCAATAGTAAAGGGAAAATGTGTACTTCGGCTTTCTTGGATGAGCCATGTCGAATGTTGAAAGTTATCCAGCGTTTTGGTAAACACTGCAGTTGCCATCTTCAAGACAAATAAATATTAATGCTCATCCCGGAAT
>NW_019059544.1:259657-294854 GCF_000696155.1 Zootermopsis nevadensis | reverse complement strand
CCGAATCCATACATGAATTCCAGCATCGAAAACCTAAGGACGAGAAGGGAAAATTCGTTTACCCAGACGCGTGGCAACGTGACCACCGACAATGGAACCCCCGAACATCGCAATGACGATTTAATATGACCCAACTTCACCTCCTTATTTTGCTGTATCTTGTCCCTTTAGGCGACCTGTCTGCAATTCTCCTTTACTTCGATATTTCGTCTGTAGTAATTCCAGTTCAATTAAATTTCTATGCCCTTGTCTAATATTATTTTCTGCAATTCCTTATTTCTGTCCCTTCGATATACAGCAATTATCTCTTTCATATTACCAAGAATTTATAAAATATGAACACCTTTTGCTTGACAGGACGTTATCTCAACCCTCCAGACGTCTTCAGCACAGCGACAACAAACAATAAGTATGCAATTATGTGTGTCAAGTCTATCTAAATTAGCGTGGGGAGGCGTACTTCCATTTGGCAGTGGGGGGGTAGGGGGTCAAGGACCCTTTGGAATTTCGAAATGTCTTTGCGGTCTATTAACGCGACAGAGAAATCGATTAGTTTCTTATGTATCATAGGAATTGTTTTCGATAAATACGACATAATGCTAATCACAGTGAATGCAAGGTCTTTGTGTACAGACTGGAACCGCGCAAGCAATAGGAATACGGATTCGCATCCGCTGGAACCATGGATGTGAGATGGGTGTTGAACCTTGGGATCTCACGTTAAGGGAAGAACACAGATTGAGAATATTTTGATCTAAAAGAAATGCGGAGAAAATTGCACGATGAAGAGCTCTATAATTTGTACTCTTCACCATACATTATTACGATGATAAAACCTAGGATGAGATTGATGAGAAGTGCGTACAAAATTTTAGTTCGAAAACTTAAAGGGAAGAGACCACTAGAAAGACCTAGGCATAGATGAGAGGAAAGTATTAAAATAAATCTTACAGAAATATGGCTCGAGAGTGTGGATTGGATTCATATGGCTGATGATACGAATGGTTGACGAGTTCTTGTAAACATACTATCGGGTTTCATTACTGGTGAGGAATTTACTTCTTCTTCTTTATTACGCCGTCTCCTTTACAGGAGGTTGGCGACATATTATGAACAGGATCCTTCCATCCAGGAATTTACTAGCTGAACCATTATTAGGTTCTCAAGAAGAACTGCTCTGTAGAGTTAGTCAATCAGTTACAAAACCCAAATCTACAAGAAAAGGTTAATTTAAATAAAGTAAAGAAGATGTGGTAGGAAGTATCACACCTAACTACACGGCGTAATATCCCAGAAGGCAGTCAGCTGTTGAACAGTAAACTGGAAACAAATACTGCAGCGATTTTGAATTACGTATATATTTTATTTTAAACATCTTTTCAGTATCCAGGCTAATCAACTAAACACGAAGGTAACTTAATCTACGTCCTCAAATGGACGAATAAAGACAAAATTCAATTTGCTCGTCAGTTCCTACTGCAGGCCTCATTCAATTCCTTCTAGTGGCTTCGAAATTCACACACGAGTGCGTATGGACGAAAAGACGTAACTTCCCCATTACACACGTGAAATCAGTGCTGAATACACTGGAATAATAAAAAACAATTTCGCCTATAGTATTATACTGTAATTAAATTATTACACAATACAATCATCGATGTTGGATAATCTTATACATGATTGTCGTAAGATATAAGTACAGAGAATCTTAACTTCAGATTTATTCCGTCAAATAAGAAATCAATTCATGCCTGAGTTCGGAGTAAACGGGAAACGCAAAACACCGCATAATGAGTGCTTCTGTCTTATTAATGTTAGGCAATGATGCTCAGGCGGCTAGACACTGGCTTCTTCAACGGAGAAGTCCGGTTTCCGTTTCGGGTGAAGTCAAAATTGATTTGTGTTGAACGAAGTGTGGCACCGGAGCTGCTTTATCTCCAAGTACTTTGCCTTCCCCTACTAATCATCTTCCCATCACCACTCCACACTCATTCATCACAGCCCTATGAGGTGCGTGACAGCTCTGACCAAGCTGCACATTTCATACCTTAGATTCTAATTTAGGGGCTTCATTTCTGACTCAACGCTTGGCTGGTCTTTGGACTGAAGGTCGCTTATTTTTCGTAGACACAGTGAATGAAGGAGACGGCGATGGCCTCAGGCGATGCCAATGAAACGTGAAGTTGTAAAGAACTATGATGGTGAAGCCTACTTACTGCAGGGAGACAACACGGAACACCCGAGTGTTGTGTGCTAAGTGGGTGTTAGGAAAATGGATTGTGGACACGTGCGTAGCATTCAAATCGCTCGGAATGAAGTAGAATGAAGAGCGAACATTCCACCAGTGTTGAATCCAACTGCTTGGAAGAGTTGTTTTTAAGAAGTTAATAGTCGCTCAGATAATCAAGAAATTCTTATGGCATCCACAGATTCACTACCATGTCCACAGCAGCCGGCCACTGGACCTTAACTTGAGCCAGATGCATCCAGTACATATCTTCACACTCTATTTTTTAAGATCTAGTTAATAATCTTCTCGTATAGTAAGTATTCCTTTCGGTTTTTCCGACTAAAATTTTGTATGCATCTCCCATCCCTCAAGCACGCGCCCTACTAATTCCACCTCCTTAATTCGATTACCCTAATATAATAATTGCAACATTCATTTCTTGGGTAGTTATAAAGAATGTAGGCCAAATATGAGCCCTTGTATGATATTTCGTGAACAGGCCACCGGAAGATGGCTGTCTTCTACAATAATTCGACTTGTTATCTGACAGATACTGGCTGATGACCATTCTGATGATGAAGGCAGTAAGCTCCTCTGAAGCGTCAGCCAACATCCAAGAAAACAGCCATCTTCACACTCGTCACTGTGAGAACCTTAAATCTCACCAACAGGTCACTTGTTTGCAAAGAGGCGTTGTTAATCTCCAGAGCAAGTATTAAACTGGAGGATCACCCGGTTGTCAGCTGTCTGTGATGGGTGATCTATGGATTATAATTAGACAAAGACATTTATGTATTATATTTGTAAAAATCTGTGACAATATAAAAGTAAAGGTAAGATAAAAACTGTGTACGCGTGTCATTTTTTTGTTTTTGCAAGAGGGCTTCGTATCTCCGATCTCTTATAACTCACGTCTAATACATCACTGTAAAAACCAACAATATTCATCTCGAAGTACCGTGTTATACATCATTTATTCATATGAACTACTCTGACGTAAAACGCTTTGTTTAATTGAAATACCCTAGAAATATTTGCTGGCATTGGAATAATTCTGTCCATTTGTTAGGTTGTTCAGTGACAAGACATTCGATCATTGTCAACCCGACTCGGATCTGATTCACGTCATACAGAGGATAAATTTAGAGGAACATTCACGTCAGTCGCAGACAAATAGCATTTTTTCAGAAAATTAATCGTAACAGTAAAGTGATGAAAGAAAGTAATTTTATTAGTGTCCGTATCACATTCACTTATGATTCGTTCAAATACGAACTAAGAGCAGTGCATTTTAATTAACATAAAATAAAGATGACGTAAACAGTGAGCGAAAATTTGCCACACCACAGAATAAAAACAAACATTTTCCGAAAAGACTTACTTGATAATAAGAATAAATTGCATGTAATTGCTTATGAAAATTGGCTTCTCATCTTAAGGCAGTGTTCCGCAACATTTTTAACCCGCGACAGAGCCTAATTTGTCAAAGACACAGGAAGGCACACCACAAAATTTCACCTCACAAAACTATACATGGAATAAATATGTATTTATATGTAAATCCTTGTCCGATAAGAATGCAGTTATATGAAAACATAACACACGTTGAATATAACTATCAATGGTGAACCTGTGTGTGTGTCGTGCAGATATACTACTTATTATTACAAAAAATAGTGGCACATGGACTGATAGTGTTTCAGAACAAAGCACTGATGAAATATTTATTTTGTCAAAATTGCCAGAGCAATTAGATTGTCAAGGATGAGACCAGCGGAACTTGAAGAAAGCAGGGATAAATCGGAACTGCATACAAAATTGTTGAAAACCTGAACGGGACAGACTTATTTTATGACCTAAGCACAAATAAGAAGATGATATTAAAACAAATCGTTCAGAAACATCCTGTGAAGAAATGCAATAGATTCCAATGGCTGAGAATTTATCTCTAGGAAACACGGTAACAGACATAAAAGACGAGAAAATATGCGTAGCTAAACGACTACCAGTTTTAAGATTAATGGTGTTAGTCAGTGGGTGTCTCCTATAAGTTGTTTAGCCAACTGGGTGATTCTAATGTGATTATTCGTGAAGTTCATGTATGCAGTTACTACCAACCAACGATAAATATATTTCAACTCAGAAAGTCAAATTTAACCTACTTCTACAAAAGCGTATCTGCACTAATAAAATTATGCAAACGCCAACTGTCAGTTTCTGCCAGTCTTAATTGCGAACACAAACCTGGCCCGAGACAAACGGTAAGTAGCCTATACTCAAGGCAGCATCTGAAGTTCAGTGTCAAGATTATATGATGTTCTGTTGAAGTTACTTCGTAGGAAACCGACGATAACACTCAGCCAATTCTACGACCAATTATTAATATACTGACGATAACTTGCGCACTAAGAGAGGCAGATATACTGCACATATTTTATATAAACATGTCTGGGAGCCTGAAATTGACATATAAGAAGCGCCAACGTTTATCGTTACATCCAAAACATTGAATTGTAGAGAATTTGGCAGGAATATACATTTATAGTCCTGTTAAATAATTCCAAGTCCATCACTAAAACTAACCTTCTCTAACGGACCTAACTGAGCGGGGTCAATTCAAAAGAAGACAGGAACAGTCTCAGCTTCTGAAAAGTAATGTTGTGTTTGCAGAATGTAGGGCGAAGGACAACGTAGAAAACATTAATACTAACTGCAAGAAATTATTAAATTACAAGCTCAGATAAACACCAATCGGACGAAAATATTGTAAAAACTGTAAATATACCAAGTTGTTCGGAGAGATCATTTCTTCGTGTTTATAATGCGACGGATAATTCAAGTTTCGTTAATATTCTTTAACTTAAGAACGATTTTTGAAATTCTAAATTATGTCCCAAGGGTCGAAGAAGTAACTGTTTTATGGAAACGAGTAAAGCGTCTAGAATTAGATTTTAACAGAAAGACGTTTAGCATTGTGGTAAACGTTCTGTCTGTAGAATCTAACAGTTGTTAAGATAGTTAAAAATATTCACCGACTTTATGCAACCTGATGTTGAATTACCGTGTACACTGAAGCCCAATAATGAACCCTACCGCGACCTATTCTACCTAATCCATAACTGTACAGCCTGTTCTTCAAGATTAGATACCTGAAGTTCTCAGACGACTGTCTTCTGAATTGTAGGGCCGTGCAGTGTGGTAGAACTTGACAGACGTTTCAGAGGTCCTTGCCGTCTCCGTCATCAGGGAGACGGTTAACTTCTACCGGACAACACGTCAGAAGAACCCAGAAGACAGCCATATTCACTTTAGCATTATCTTACCTTCTGGCTTTCTGACGTAAATTTCGTAATAAATCACCATCTTACTTATTACTGTCATTCACTGTTCTATTCTTCTTTACATTTATACGAGAGTACAATGAATATAATTTATGTAAACATATATTTGCACCTTCTGTTACCTGATTTCCGTCAGATATACAGGTGTATTATTAAACATTATCAAATACAAAACTCGCTCTCCAAACATTAATTAAAAATATCCAGTGCTACTTCAACTGTCCAATAATAAAAACGAAACAAAAACATTCTCATCACAATGACCGTATTTGACGCTTAGAGCTCAAATGCTAACGTTTAATTTCATCGCGTTTCTCGTCATGAAGCCGTAGTAATATCAATAAAACTTGTGTATCGGCACTAAAGCATATAACGACATACTGAGCTCGCTTTAGGCGCATGCGCGTATGTTTATGCTGTAATTCCTACAGGAATTACGGTGGGTCGAGACACTAATAGAAAAATACAAAAGATTTCAATTACGAGAAATGAAAACACCGTGAAATCGTTTCGTTTTTACGCTGCTACTTTTTTCGCCCCAGAAAATGTTAGTTTTTCTAGACAGTCCACTTGATAGGTAAGAGCTAATTGATGCCTGGACGACATTCTGGGTGCCTTGTTCAGTGACCACACTCTACCTATACACCTAATGATATTACGAAGGCGTATTCGCCTGTGCATTAATAAATGCTGCATCACTTCCACTCATCTTAGGCAATAAACCATGATTAAATTTACTGCTCGGAGTGTGGATAAATGACGTAGTGTCTCGAAATAATTTGACAAATGTGACCATAAGCTTCTTTGTGTTGTACCGGTGTAAAACGTGTTCTCCTACTTTGGGCATAGAACAAATTACAAATGACTACGGAGAAATATGAAGAACTTCGTGATTTATACAGCGCTCTCTACGTAATTTCAGGTAGATTCCAACATCACTTCAACCAGACGATATTGTAAGATACTCAGAATGCCTTAGCTTGATTTTTCTCAGAGGAGAGGTTATGACTGTCTTGAGGGGATTCCCGGGAAAGTTATCGGAAGAAAAGAAAGTGTGAATACCGCGCCATTGTTCACTGCGATAGGTGACCCATGTCTACAGCTTCTGCCTCGGAATTATAAAATATACGACCACGTAGTTAGCCTTTGGACTTCTGCACAGTTCCAGACATGATTAGTCCTAAATTTTAATATAGTACAGACGTTTTTCAAAGTGTTAAAATCGTTAATATATACACGCATCTACTGGTCGTAATCCAGAAGGTCATAACACAAGAAGGATGATAATCTTAAAAATGCAAACTATATGAAAAGTAGGGACATAAAATTCCGAATGGATGCTTTTCTATGCTGTGAAATACTTTCAAAGCGTGGAAAGATTATGAAGGAATCGATTTACGTCATTCTATTGTTCTTTATCGCCACTATGAACACGACACGTAATTCCAGCCATAAATATTTCACTCGGAAATGTACCATCGTGGTTGGGAAGCTGTTGGCAACACGAAATGAATATAGTTATATCTCAGACCAACGATATTTTCACTTTATTGCCAAACCTGACATAAAAGCAATCTAGTACAGTTTCGCTTCGATTGGAATTGACGCCTTGTTCACATAAGAGCGGTCGTGGAGTGAATTCGGCGTTGCTCTTGGCAACATTGAATTATATTTCGGTTATCTGTGTAGTAATCGCACCTGATGGGCTAATGTAGTTGGCGCCACAAGTTCGGAGTCATGATGTGGACATCAATCAAATCTACTAAAAATGCTCTGTTACTTTATAGAATGTCGTGCTGATTCTCAGCTCTGATTAGTTTAGTGGCGTTAGATGTCAGAGACACAAGTGAAAACGGACCACAGTTATTATTATGAATCAGGATTGGGCTGTGGAAACACATCTTCGCATATCGCCACAAAATTTAATTAAAATAATCATTAAAATTACTAAAGGCCTTTAATATAACTTTTTAATGCTGTCTCTTGCACTAATGTTTTGGTCTTTGCTTGTTTTCGGAGGCAAATGTAATTTCTGTGGTTGAACAACCGCAAACTATCAACCGTAACCGATAAGTTACAGATGTCTTTACATTATTCATCATCATCATCACTGGCTCTACAACCCTGTGTGGGCACTGGCCTTCTTCAAAAGCGTCTTCCATTCTTCCTCATTCGTAGACAACTTTACATTCATCATACTCCAAATATATTCAGCCAAGAAGGCAAGTCCTGCTAATCGAGGTATCTCGTATGTAACACGGAACGGTTGACGATATTGCAAGTTTCCTTTTCCTATCGTTTCTTGACGTTACTTAAAAAAAAATTTTGGAAGGCTTTCTAGTTATAATATGCGCATCCACCAGTCTTTTTAAAAAGGTTCCTTTATAAATTATATAATGTAAAATCTTATCGCACGTATGTATGAAACTAAATTTTATTTGATATTATTCGCAAGCTACTTAATAATGTTGTATCATTCACTGATTTAACATTACTGAGATTAAAGAAGCGTGCTACCGCTGTGGAAACCTGCTGTCTCTGAGTCTCTTGGTACTGCTATCTGCTACCAGCATTCTGTAAGACATGACTGAAATATAGATGGAACAATCGACAGTCGGAAATACAAGTCACAGCCCGGCAACAAAATCAATGGGAGAAAAGCCATGTCACACACACTTCTAAGACTTCAGAAGTGAAAAAACTCACGCAGAAGAACGTGTCTAAATCATCCGTGTCACAAGCTACTTCGCCACGAATCTATGGGTTAGACGGTAATTCTCAAATGCACTGAAATAATTTTCTATACCCGTCATTGTCAGTTACCACAAAACAGAGGGTTCAAATTTACAATTAATTTCGCTACCGTGTTAATATAGTTATCAGTTCTTCGTACCACCCAGCTATTTCAAATTTACTGAATCGAAAATTTAATTTAATTACATATAATTAACTTCAACTCATAAGCCTGTATACACTTTTGTATTAGTAGTTCTCTGACGCCTATACAATATCGAAATAATTACGCAAATATACTTAATTATTTAGGGTATATCTTACGAAGAAAAATGTTTCTGAAACAAAGCATACCCACTGAACCGAAATCCAGAGTATCGTAAACCACATTTTTAAACCATCTTTAGTTTCAAGGCTTATGAAGAAAATTACTTGACAGCCCGCTATTATCACATGTCAGTAAAGCATGGACCATAAGGACGGCCGATAAGAGAATATTAATATACGATGAAATGGGTTTCATAAGACGGAGAAGTAGTTTCATCTTCATCGACATGAAGAGATAATGGCAGTTTTATACAACGCTATAGAAGAAATGGGAAAGAAGACATCAAAAGACAGGATGTCCAGCAATACTTTAAAATATGAACGCAGAGGAAGAACACGCATTGTATGATGGGAATAGTCTGATTTTAATATCCGTATGGTGCATACAGGAAATGAGGACGATGATAATAATAATGATAAAGAAAGAGTATATCCCTTATGAATTTGTTCATCTGTACCTGCAACAACATTTAAAAAACGGTAAATCCTCACACAGTTTCATATGACCTGAGTATACACTATTACCAAGGTTTTAAATATCCTACCGTCAGCATAACCACAACATTCGATTCAAGAACCCATTTTTTGAAGTGCGGACAATATGAGCTATGCCTGTTTCTTAAATACATTGATAACACTGTATTTACCTTACAGTTCCAAGACCAACTCCACGGAAATTTAAAATGTAAAATTGAAACGTGTAAAGTTTCTAAAAACGACTTACCTCATAAGGGATATACATTAGCCGCAATATACGAATCGCTTAACAACTAGTGATATACGCGCAAACAGAAAATTCAGAAAATGCGTATATTAAATCAGTAAATATTTATGTTTATCAATTTGTTAACGACGGTTTAAACTTTATTTAGTGGCTGTCATCAGTTGAACAGCCTTCATGGCGTTGCATATCACTTAATTTCCTTACTGCTGCATAATGAGAAGGCACTGAATTATTCAACCTCTAGTGCCTTTTGTCTCGGGCAATTGCACCTACAAGTAACAGCTCTGCGATCGATGAGTTTTGCACACAGATGTGAATAATTACCTGTTCCATCACCGCTGACAATTTGTACCTATTCCTATTAAACCCCAACTTTGCTGTTCTATAGTTAACAGGCGTATAGAAAGTTTGAACAGTTTAGGTTGGAGAGAAATGAAATATTTTGCAATTTCTTTGAAAATGTAACAGACTTCGGCAGAAGGTTCACTCAGAGTCCGCACTGTCCAAGTTACTAAGGTTATGGACGGGGTTGAATTAAGCTTGAAGGGTTAAGTCAGCGTCAGTCTATGCTATCGACTGATCTATTTCCTGTTCAAGGTGTCCTACCAAATATCTTACAGATTTATAGTTTCAGAATTAATCCAGAAGCAGAGCATGAGAGAAGATGTAATGAATGGAAACTAATGAACAAGCAGACACAAGACAATTTTTAATTTGTTTCCTAGCAGAGTGTTATCAGCTGGTACTGCATAAAGATTCGGAACTGCACGTAACCACTTAAATTTCTTCGCGAATACAATGCTGATTTGTTGCCATCATTTCCAAATATCCTAACTTTGCCACATTTTAGAAAGATTTATTGCTTACGTTTATATAATGTTCCTGTCCTATAATGGGTAACAATACATACGTTAACTTTTGGACTAAGTTTCTTACTAGCATAGGATGGATCTTGTGTGTTCACTTTGTGATACATTTTAGCTCACGAAATTAACGACGACAAGTGGCTGATGTGTCCCATTCAATCTCAAACCACCTTTGTTTTCTTGAAACTTCCTAATGGCGCATTTCAAAGTAAAGTTAAAATTAATCGCGATAAAGCTTCTCACTACTTCAGATAAATGTGTACCTACGCGGATATTATTACAGGTTTCCTGCAAACACATTTTAATTACAATTATCCTAACTAGCTTCACGCATCTAAATAGAATTCGAGGCTGTTTAACGTTTTATGTTAAGTTGAGTCCCCGCTCAATCAACAAATTGGCGGACCACCCATTGGCGGTTGTCCAGTGCCACTCTCTATACCTGGAGGCCGTTTTCAAGGAGGCAAGGTACTCACTTAAAATGGTACACCCTATAGAGCAGGTAGAAATATACTTTATTGTAATTTTTAGGCGCCTTTTTGTATTTCAATGTTTATACTTTTATACAGAAGACGGGACGCAACAAATTCTTAACTGAATGGTACCAAGGGTTCCGATATAAGGTTGAAATTAATTATAATTTCCCTGTGGCAAAGGGCCAAATTTAGAAATGCAGAAGCCATTGATAACCGTAAACAAGCCTTCCCTACGTCACACAACCAGCAGACCATTCTTCACCAAGCCGTTGTTCACCGACTGTTGGTAGCTTTCTTTGAGATCAACCTGTTTCTATTTCATTCAAAACAACTTATGAAATTTTGCCATGGAAACTAATGTAAAAGTGATGGTCGTCACTCATATTAGTTTCACATCTTTACACTACAATGGAAGATTGTGTTTCTTCTTTCAAAATTGCTATGCCTGTCTACGTCTGTTCTCTTGGATACCACCTTCAATGTGCTCCGTTACTTCCAAAGAAAAACTGAGCTCTGAGCGTTCATGAAAAAGAGTCTACGTGGAGGCACTATTGTGTTGTGGCTCTGTGAACCAACGTTACTGGGAAAAACGAATACAAAAATCGACAATGCTTTGAAATATTCATAGGCGTTCTTTATGTAGCAGCAATGAAGCAAGAATGGAAAAGGTAGTCGTTCGACAATTCTTTACACTTCTTAAGAATTATCATGTGGGATCCACTACACAAATATTAAAGAAATTTGTTTAGACCAAACAAATTACCTACAACCTGAATTGAAGGAAGGTCTCAATATTACGCCGAAGTTGGGTCTGCAATATTAGACATACAGAAAGATATTTAAAAGTGGCAATGATTTTATGAAAAATACGTCATAGAATCGTCAGCAACTACAGTAAAAAACTGTCAAATATCCCACGTCTGACATTTACTGTTCTAACAATATAAAAGAAACCTTTAAGAACCGAAACATTAGTAATTTACACAAACCATGATTTTACCCATTGTTTTGTATAGGTTAGAAACTCGGTCCTCACGCTAAGGGAAGAATATGGATTCAGGGTACCTGAGAACAAAATAAAGAGATGAATTTCGGACCTAAGTGACAGAAACTAACAAGACGATGAAAGTATCACAGTAGATTCGTAATCTGTACTCTTCACCAAATATTAATTATCATTATCATTATCTTATCAAAAGCTATGTGACAAGCGAACATCTAGTGCGTATGAGAAAAACTTTACGCACGCAACATGAAGACGAAACAGTTTCAGACCTACATTAGATACGCCCATTTATAAAGCGCAAACATTTATTTAATTTTTTAAAGATCACTTGAATCAACTGAATACAAACTTCGACCGACTATTCTAAGGTAAATTCCCAGCAGAAAGGAAGCACTACGTTATCTTGGAGGAGTAAACATATGGGGGGCAAGTAATCAATCCGTTGATCACATGACACTTTCCTACGAGAGGCGGATAAGGAACAATTAATAATTTTACGCTTATACCACTCAACCGACGTCACAGAGTTCATTACTGCAAGACTTCAAATAGCACAAACGAACAGATAAGACGTTTTAAAGGCGCACATTGCCTCCACCATCAGGGTGAAGGCACATCTCCCTGATAATGGAGACAGTTAGTAAACCTCGGCCAATCTATACCAATCCACAAGGCTCAACAACCCAGAACACTGTCATCTTCGGGTAGAAACTAGCCTGTTAATATGATCTACAGCATTCACGCGAGAACTGCTGGACATGGTATAAATGGAAAACAGACCATTTTATATGGACGCCAGCACGAAACTTTTATTCACCGACGTAGGAATTTTCCATTCCTGCACCGTCTCTCATGTGTACGTGAGAAGTAGGCCTAGTGCCAGTACATGCACCCCGTTTGAAACGCTCGCCGATTTGCTTCTGCGGTGACGCGGAAACGGGAATCGTTCAATAACTGCATTACAGCTAATTCAATTTCCGTTACTCCGTAGCTTATAACATTCGGAATTACAACGTACAGGCCGAATTTGATAGTCGACTCAGTAGATACCTGTATTGCCGACTTAAATTCCATCAATTGATACAGATCACATAAATTAAAATAGAAATATATCGCTGCAGAAATCCAGTTCGGGCAAAGATCATGAATTTCCGAACCTTGAAACACCGTATTTTTAAAAATGCCACGATTTAACACCTAAAGCAGAACACTGAATTTAGTTAGTTGAAAAGTACATTTAAAACAGTGTCCTCAGTAAAGTTGTTGCAAATATCCTGGAGACAACAACGAGAAATAGCATATTTAAATAACATTGTAATCTTCTACATTATGACGCAGTGTGATCTTATATGAAGTGGTTACCGTCGATTCGGAAAACGTATCACTTCAATCCTCAACCCTAAAGATACAAGAATACACGACGTCAGAACCCTTATGACCACAATCGACATCGTCACAGCCTTGAGAATCTCAAAAATCATATCTGAATAATGTCCAACATATAATAATGACACGGACAAAGAAGACCTGTAACAAATCCAGAGACAGATAATCTCATTTGACTCTAAATAATTTCCCTCGCTTCCTTTCGGCGAAAGGCAACCAGTCACAACGGAAATATTCGACTCTAACCCTGCTATCGTTTACACAAACCTCTCAAGAAAGAAGTAACTCGGCAGACTATAAAAGTAGACGAAAATCAATCCCAAAGCACAGCACATACGAACAAATAACAACTGTTTTAACCTCGCATCGCACGAGGACCACAGCCTTGCAGACGTGACGGTTCGGTACAACCCGTTCCCGGAGACGTCCGCACAGAAGGCGCGCCGCTCCTAGACTGACGCTCGCGTCTCCCTGTACCCTCATCGGAAGGCCGATCGATCTGAACTACTGTTTCAGATAGTCTGTATCCTGGACCAGCCAACACATTCCTATTCAATCCATTGTTGTTGTGACTATTATTGCTTGTGGCATTATATTATTACTGTTATCATGCCTTTAGACGGTGACATCCACAGCTATAAATTACTGAAGGAACTGACAGTGTTCTTTAGGCTTAAGACTCTGTTTAGACTAGTAGGTATCTGGTACGTGGCGCCGTGTAAACAGTATTATGATGTTCTGAATTGTGACGCCGTGTAGACTCGCAGATATGTCCCTGCAAGGCGTTATAATCCACAAGAACATCGTTGTTACCACCGTGAGAACCTCAGGTCTCACACACTATAGGGATTTTGACGAAAATACGTCTATAAAGAAGGGTCATTCGGCAAAAAAGTGGAGTTTTCCTCCGGGGGCTTCCCCGGTTTCTCCGTGGCATCCCAACAATTACTCCATTCACACACAGAAGAAGGCAATGGCAAACCATTTCTGCATCATCTGCCAAGAACGTATATGAACAGGTCCCAGTCCGAGAAAAGGATGGAAGGATCCTGTTCATATGGACCTGTCGTCAGACAGAACACTAAATAAATAAATAAATACCTTACCTTACATTCAGCTAACACAGACCCATTTTAAGCGTAACTAATTCCAGTTGAATAAGCAAAGTCTTAATCAAACTTATCTCAATTGTAAAGCATGTGTAAAGGAAATATTTAGAATAAATCCTTTCCGTATAGACGTATTTACGTCAAATTCTCCGGAACCGTGGTTCCACTGACAACTTTTTATTGTTGCTGCAATAACTTGCTAGTCTGGTTCCTACAGTATCCCCTACTATGTAAAAATAATATCGGAAAAGCTTCTTACTTTTGTAATCACTGCTGGAACATATCAGCAGTTGTAACAATCATTTAAATTGTGACTTCTGTGGAGGGCGAACTTATATCTGTGGCGCCAGTTCGTAGAACATGAACTATGAGCTAAGCCACATATGTTAAACGGTTCAATAACTTCCTTCATTATCGACTGCAGCTGGATTATATATTTCCTAACTACTTTACCGCAGTTTTTTTTAAGAATGGTGATCTTGTTATCAATATGTATTGTGGTGATAGTCGCTGTTAAGAAAACTTGCTGCTTAAACGACCACTGATGTAACTGGGCCAATTTAGTATGTCAACGATGTTACAATGACAACCCATGGCGACCATTCTTGGTGCAAATAGCCTGACGATAATGTTTTTGGTTGTGACGTTGATTCGTCTGCAGATAAAAACGTTTTGGAGAGACATAATATTTACATATTCCGCATATAAAAATACACTGTCTCCATTTTCATGGCTAAAGATGGAGAAAACTTGGTTCTCCAAACCGTTAGTTTTCTATCTACGAGTCAATTGGCGTACCAAGAACAACATCGTCGTCCTCACAATCGTGAGAACCTCAAACCTCACCTTAAGTAGTGCAGCTGTTGTATGAACTGCGTTATCGCAACCTTTCACTGTGTTTATCATGTTATCTTGTCATGTTCGCGTGTCGAACACGTTATAATGATACTGATTATCTTAAACGGAAAGCTGGGCAAAGTACATGTGTTCGATACTGTAAACACCTCACGAAATACACATGACGTAGAACTGAAACCTTGGATGCTTTCCTCTGGATAATTAAATTTAAATAAAAAACTACTTAGGGTAACTAGCGGAGTCTTTAGATTCGTTTCGAAAACAATACTAAACAAGCAATAAATTAATTCACATTTAACCATAGTTCACGAAGATATAAACTTATCAAAACAGACAGAAACCAATTAACTTTTGAATATACGATTTCACTTCGATTTTTTAATCTCTTGTTTACATCATAGATATACATTAAAACTAAATGCCACGTATATATACAATAAACACAGCTAATACATCCTTTGAAAATGCGGCAAAGTTTAGATATTTTGTTACGAAAGCAACGTGTCAACACGACATTCACGAAGAAGTCAGAAACAGACGATTTTCGTCTAATGCATTCTGCCACTCAGTTCAGAATATTAGCTTTCTCGGTTCTTACCTACAACAGTAAATACCTATAATTATAACTTTATCCGTAGTTTTGTGTGGGCGCGAAACTTAGCCTCTTATCCTTTAGGTAGAACATATACCGAGAGTGTTTGAGAACAAGGAGCCAAAGAGAATATGTGGACTTAAGAGAACGTTACAGAAAGTTGTATAATTGAAGAGCTTTCTAATTTGTACTCATCACCACGTGTCAGAATGATCTAACCACGTATAATTATGTGGGCGGAACATGTGGTACGCATAGTAAAGACGAGAAATTCATACATTTTTGAAGGGAAATCTGAAGGGTGAACAGAACTTTTGTATATATAAGCACACATGGGAAGATATTGCTATCGATCTAAAAGGACGGAGGACGAGGGTTGAAATTCATCTGGCTCAGGACAGGGACCGGTGACAGATACTTGAAATCACTGCGATTAATTTTCGGGTTCCATAAAAGGCGGAGGATCTTTTAACAGCGGAATGGCTATTTGCTTCTTAAGAGATACGCTACGTGAATTTACATTAAGATAATTGCAGATATGAAACGTAACTAAAGTCCGTTCAACGAAAGATAATGCAAAGTGACAAACGAATTGAATCGCCGGACTGTATCAGCACTCCTGCTTTGTAACTGGGAGACTTCGGGCTCAAATCTCGGCCCGGAGAACGGATAATGACTCTGGTTTTCCGTAACTTTATTTTTAGGTCCATTCAAGAAAATGCCAGGATACTACTTTAAATTAGATCACGACAACTTCCATGACCTTTCCAAATTCATTAATTACCCTAGTATTCAACGTTGTAAAGTCTCAGATATCGACAGCGTCGTTAAATATACCACAAATAAAATCACAAACAAATAAATACACTAATAAATATGATTTAGCGTGAAATGTAACACGTAAAGTAAATTTAATGAACAGTAATAATAAAAATACAAAATTGTAAACACCAACCTCTTGTAAATACGAAAAAGTATTATTTTCAGTGAAAGCAAATTTTGAGAGTCCTGTGCTTGTGGGTTTCAACTAAAACTTTCTTTCCCCAAATCCCAGTCTACTTTCGTCCTCTTGTTTCTCCTGTACTATGGTGAAAATGTATTGCCATGACGACAGGTTTCCCCTTGGCGACAATGCGTTTCTTTGCACAGGACTACGTATGCTTTTCGCCAGGATCTGACGGATAGACTGAATAAAACAAGTTAGGGAATGTACGCACAACGTGATACTTCGTGGGCTTTCGCAACAGTCTGACATTTCACCTTTGTGAATGCAACAATGACTACAGAATTTGTTGGAGTTAATGATCTATGCGCGTGAGGGATACGTCCACGCGGTTATGCGATTCACCGACGTCAAACAGGTACTTGCTGCTTCCATCTTCGGGGCGATCGCTTGGGGAACGGGCGCAGATTTTCAAGACTCTCCGATTTCTATTCTACATAGAAATACTGACATCACCCTTACTTAACGATACTCTGTTAACTGTAATGTTACGTAACGTTGATTGAAATATGATCACGTGATTGTTATGGAGAAAGAATTGAGACGGATGTGGTCGTGGATATTTAAAGACAATGCTAATGTTATCAGCTGGAATAAATATAGAAATACAAGATGCAATAAGGATATTCGGTGTCTCGTCTCACATTTGAAGCGGGCACCTATAAAGTAAAAGTAAGGGTTTTACCATCATATCAACTTCCTGTCTTCAGGACCTGTGTCATGTTAAGTTGTAAATAGGCCTTGGCAGTCACCTCTTTACCTCTTTATCTAAGTCTCGTCATTTTTAATGTATCAACAGAAATTAAAATAAATGTCAGGCACGCCTGGGAGCAGTCTGCATCTATTAGCATCCTTCTAGTTGACGTGACAAAGTGAAGGTATAAAATGTATTTTTGAGTACGTTAACACTATGGGACAAAAATCATAAAAAATGGACCGGAAGATAGGAGACGGATGTCATTTGAAGACGACAAAATAATAACTTTTTATCAATTTAAAACGGTTCCCGTAGGTACTCAGTTTTATTTGATGAGTTTTCACATCCAATAATTACTTCTGAGTGAAATGCAACCATCACATTATAGCATTTGAAATAAAAGAGAGAAATAAATTGTTTGCTTTGAATTACTTTTATCGATATGCACATAAAGCATTTGGCTGCACAATTTTTTATTGTTTATTCACATTAATACATGTTATTTGTTGGCCTACATTGTTTTCGATTGGTCCATGCATTTACAAACGAAATTAATTACAAAAATAATCAAACAGTTTTCTGTATATGCCACAGGTATTAACTGCTTCCGGCAGGCTTATTTATTTACACTAAATGCTGCACCGAAACTAAGTAGTCCATCTGTCTAGGAATCGGCAATTTTTACTCATCTATCTTTTCCGGGAATCTCCCAAACCTCTGCAGACATGTTTCTGGATAAGTTTCAAAAAGGGCATAAAACTGCTTTTCTCTTACGCCTTAAGTATTACAACGGCATTTACTGCTTTCTTTACATTAAATTTATATCACAATCTACAGCGGCTATAAATAATCAACAGCTGACTTATAATAAGAGACCTCAAAATATAACCAGGCTTAGGGCGTGGAGAAGAAATTAATTTAGAATTATTGCTAGTGCTATTAAACCATTGTAGTATTACCACTATCACTAATTCAAAAATCTTTGCTCTTAGTCCAACCAGTTTCCCAACCTGAGATAAAGGACCAAATGGAGATAAAGATGTGACAATATGTCTGTTGAGAAATTATCACTTAACTCAGGACTGGTCGCCATAATGACCCATTTTGCAGCTTCTGTGGTCGTCCATGCTAACAAAACACTGTTTACTGACTTTTATAAGTTTTAAATAATTGATGGATTTATAATCTGTACTTTTTCCAGTAAATCGAAAATTCCAGATAGAATATAAAACATATTAGGCCGTACAACTTCAGCTAAAAAAATGTTGCGTATTATTATCCTGTTGGACTTAACCATCGTCCACACACCTTCCGAAACCACAACGTTTCAGAAGCTGCTTATACTCCCGACATAAGAAGACAGGTCGGAGAACTCGTTAGTCTACTGGGGTCCCCTGTTAGAGCCAGTCTCAAAGATGGTACAGGTTATAAGCCAGACTCTTTGAAAAAAAAAATATGGCAAATTCAGTTTATCGGAATTTAAGTCTAATTCCAGAGAAATCTCGAACCGACAGATTTTATTCCATGCATTCAGCATGCTGATATAATGAAAGGCTTGTACTAATGATACAATTTTTCGGTTTCACAGCAAAACTGGGAACACAAAGTGAGAATAAGTGGCCATGAAGTGTTAATTGATTTGACGTAACAGAAAATTATATTTCAAATGTTCCTATTAAATTCATACAACATTCTATGACGTATCATTTAGACGCTTCCTGTATACAAGCCCCATAGTAAAGCATAAACATGTAAAACTTACGCACACGCATATAGGTGAGAGTAAAGGTTCTCATGGCGCCGAGAACCTCTGAAACGTCTACAAACGTCTACCAGACTACACGGTGCAACATTCCAGAAAACAGTCAGTTATATTCAAATGCATATACATCATATTATACCCTATATATTTCAGTAATTCAAAAGGGCATAAGCTGTAAATATAATACAAACATCAGCTGGCCGTTGTATATCCCAACGGCTACCGGTGTTGGCATTTACAGCAGAGGAAAGAGCACAAATATGTTGCATCCACAGCGAATAAATCCCATCAGGTGCACGACAGCGAAAGTCCAATTCGCGTTAACAGCTGACGTATGAAACAAATCCATCATCCGTCACTCTCCCGTTTTTTATAAGCCGGAAATTAGTTGACATTACGACATAGCGTTGCGGGCAAACTTAGTATAGGGGCATGCACACACGCGCAGTAAATGGCCGCCACCGACGATAAACAGGATTATAAAACTGAGTGATTATCATAACATAAAATTGACACAAACATTCCTGTCACTGCTATCCCAGGGGAGTGAGCCTCTAAAACACATTAGAGAGGACAAGAGGGCATCAAGAAGCGGTTTTTACTCTGTTGGGAATGTCAAACCGTGGTTCATATCTCGTCGCTTTATTGACTGAGTTTATACCAGGTGTCTGAATTGGAAAATTTCCAGTGACTTATTTAACAGGAATACGTTTTTAAACAGCGCGAGATGCAGCGAACAATGAAATTAACTTTTGGACTCCAAAAGAATGGGGGTAATTTCTTGACTAACCGAGTTCCTGAAGATGGATTCTTTTGAGGTATTGCGCCGTGTAGTCTCGTAGATGTTTATAAATGTTTCAGAGGTCCTTGGTGCCTCCATCATCAGGGCTCATAGGCGTGAAAATCGGCCCCAAATAAAAGACAATTTCCCATCACGTACGCAAGATGTGAAGGTAAATAACTGTTCTAGGAAGACCACACAACTTTTACGACATTCGTGTTGTTAATACACGGGTATAAACTTAAATCCACAGACACAGTATCGAGTGGGGTAAAGAAGGAACTCGCTGTATCAGACCAATATTCTTTGTATCACCACCGCCAAAGAAGTTCAACAGCTAACATTTTGTTCACTTGCAACCTTGCTGTAAACACACAAAAACAAACAAAGCAAAATGAATTGTACTCACCGTTGCAGAGTTCAGCTCGTTCTTGGAGGCTTTTTTACGTCGAAGCGTGATGTTGGTAGAACCATTTTTAGCTGCAACCCCTTTTTCATCGCGAAGGTATAGGCGCTGGCTGCAACACAAAATACAGCATCTTAATATATGTAATATCTACATATCATTTCGGAGATCTTGCCAGCCTTATCTTATGCCACTAATTAACTAAATTAACTCTGGTAGCGCGGTCTAATGGTGAAAACCGCTGATACCAAAGCTCCACACAGATTACGATCCTAAGACGGTCTCGTCCACCTCCCACCCCATTTCCGTAAGGGTAGCTACGAATATACTGAAATATCAACGGATCGCTGATATGGGGCAATCTTTATTCCTTGCGCTGGATAAAGAGCTAACAATCCTTGACTTAACGTTCTACGTTGGGTAATAAATAAGCTGCCTTGAGGTACAGAAACATCCGTAATTTATATATAAATATATGATGGACCTCAGCATGTAGCTTAGATAGCTATAAATAAGCAAAATGCATATAGAGCTACATATCGGGAACCATGTAGAAGGCAGTCTTTTAGGAAAGCAAAAGAATATAAAAATATATTTACTGTTACAGACGTGTATGGACATGTTGAATTAACAGAAGTCCATAAGACGTTTCAACAGAAGAAATTCGTACTGGCATGATTCAACCATTCGGTTATATTACAAAGCAATAGTTAGTTAATAGGCATATCATCAAACGAACTGAGGTTTTAAAACTTCCAGCTCTTCTCACGCAAATTCATCAATATCTAAAGAGAAATAAACTAATAGTCAAATTAGCAATTTAAAACTCAATGGTAACATGTATCACCTACTTCAATAATTGGTAACTCTATGTTATACCCACAGAATGTATTTACGGGTTTCTTATAAACCTCATAATAAGCATTAACAAACTAATCTTTGCAATGGACATCTGTTGTTTTATTTGAGGTAAGAACTGAGACCTTAAACAGTATTTAAAGGAGCAGTACGTGGTGCTTATGAAAGCACCATGCCATGCAGACGTATGGGAGAGCACAGAAACAGCTACACGTATTCTTAACCTCGACGACAGATGAAGTTGATTGAACTTCACAACCCAGTCGCTTTATCCCCAGTGAAAGAAATTTGGCACTGACTGGATATGAGGCAGGGTGGACCCCACAGACTGTAAGACATCTGTATAGAAGAGAATGATCGTGCCCTACCGGGAATCAAAGCTCGGACGTCCAGCCCGTATCATAGTAAATAAGACTGAGCTATCCCGACTTTCAGAGAGTACCGTTTCTGAAGCAACAATTTCGAAAGAGAAATTGTTATCACATTTTTCAGAATTCTATCACAATTTCTCACTTCCACATACTCTAGGAAGAGTTAGAATGCTGAATTTAAATTTCATCACGATTAAAGATATGTACTCTGAAATATAAAGGAGTATGCACTTCTGTTTGAGCGCCTTATTTCAGGCAACTTCTCCGACTGCAGCGTGAGACGGTATAACAAAACACGGCATGGTAGGCGCCAGGCTAAATTTGGAGACCACGGAATGGTAACTTTGGAATTAAACTATGAATCACTCCTGTAGGTCAATAAGTTCTTGATTTGTAAGTCGCGTGGATACGGAGCGACTCGTGACAGTTAAGTAGTACACAGGATCAGCTGCTGCAGTTTCGTGAGCATAAAAATTCAGTTACCAACGCATATTTATACATAGAGCTTTACTAATCAAGCGGTCACGATCACTCGAGACATAAAGTTCTGCATATTTATTCTAATTAACTGATGTAGCATTACTAATCAAGCGGTCACGATCACTCGCGACATAAAGTTCTACATATTTATTCTAATTAAATGACGTAGCCAAGTTATTGAAAAAGTAGTAGTCACTCAAAGAATCAGGCAATTATTATATGGTTCCAAGATATATTACCGTGTTTACATGAGCTCGTCCTGTCCTGGGCCAGATGAGTTCAGTAAACGTATTCGATCTTTCTTCCTACAATATATCGATTTCATTGGACAATATGTGTTTATCACTTATAAATTATTACAAAAAACTACTAACTACATCGAAACGTCACATGAAGGAAATTCAGCGCAGACTTGTAATACTAATAACTAATACGCAAATGTGTAAAATTTTAAACACCTGGAAACTGAGGTAGGAAGTCATAATAATATCGCTCAGGATGAAATTAAAAATATGGATTCAAAAAAAGATTATTAGTCAGCCGAAAAACTGATTTTCTATGGTCTGTTTTCCAAGACACTAAATACTGAGATACAAAATGCCCGAAAATGAAGTATACCCTGAAATATTAACCATACGAGTGTACATGTTTTTGAAACATTCTGTATTATTATCCAGTGTTTTAGTGGTTGATCAAGCATGATATTTTATTCTGAGCGAACAACACAGACTACAGAACATACTTTTTTCAGATGTATTTTTAGTTTTAATGACGTTTCACCCTATTTAAACACGATATATAAAAGTACTAAATGTAAAACCTTAAACAGAACAGCTAGATACTTTGTACATTACGTTCTTGAAGAAAATACAGTCGGTGTAAATAGAATTACGTGATACGAGGAATAATGCACCAATTAACCCCTTTTACAAGGAATCATGTGATAATCACGCACTCTGAAGCGTCTACGTACAATGTCTCGCTGAAGAGACGCATAAATATTCCAAGCGGCGTGCAATTCTCTGCCTGAGCACAGTATTGTCAAGTTCCATACATCAACTATTTCTTGAACATTAACAATGCAGTACATGTCGCAATGCAATACTGCGCGATCCATCCACAGTCGCTTTTGAATCCAAATTTACGATGTCGGGGTACGCGGACAAGTATTGCTGGCGTGTGCGACAGACAAGTGTGAAGTGTGTCCAGGGTGCATAACAGCAAGGGAAGGGTGAAGGTTGATGGATTCTGTCCCCCTTACAAAACTACCCCGCCTTTTTTTTCTCTTCCTTCCTGCAAATGGCTTCTCTGCGGCTGCCAACATAATAATACTCATTTATATAGCTTTCTTTTGGTAACATTCAATTATACTTTGTTCTCTTTGCGTTAAGAGCATGTCAGTGTGTTAAATCAGCCCTCTATTCTGTTGATGATCTAAGTCTTCCAATGCTCAGAGAAAGTAGCAGAAATATAATTTGTCCTGTTTCTAGTTTCCCTAACTTACTGTGTTTTTTAATATGTACCAAGGCCTCACTAAAGTATTTTAAACTGCCTTTTGATGTGTTAAATGTTGCTGCTTTTGTTTCAGATGACATATCTTAGTAAAAATTTCTCTTAGTGACGTTATTTATTTTATTATGTGGTTGTAATATATTTCCAAATCACTGCAATGGTCAGAAATTACCTATCTGAATTCTAACACTTTCTTGATAATTATATTTGTCAAATTATCATGAAACTGTAGTGATGGTCAGATCGTGTGCAATATTTTGTTAGTCATCTTATTATTCAGATAACATAATCATACGAATCGATTATATGTATTTATAATTTTCCTGTTAGATGTCAACTAACTATTATTCCTAACTTCTGTTCTCAATTTCATTCTCTTATTGATGTATATATCATGGCATTTCCTTACAGTTTGAATTTATTATGGGCCAGCCATTTTAACAAAGGTTGAAATCGGAATACAAGTGCCAGCGTAAAATATTCGTCCCCTCATGTCGGTAAATTTACTGTATAAACTGCAAAACATATCACACACATCTTAGTCAATGGACGACGTTCAAACTAAACGCATTTTAATGGAAGCTAATATGTTGGTATATCGGCGGAAGAAAGTTGACTCCATCTGTTCAATTGGTGGAAAATGTATGTTAGCTATTGGTACCACTGTCTTCCATTACATTACTCCCCACAGCTAAGTGAATTCCCCACGTCCTCTGAATCTCTGCCGTTAAGATGCAACAACAGCCTGATCAATCTTCGAACTTCCGTCACGGAGTACAGTTCCCTTGCAAAACAGGCACAAGTCATCTGTGTGTTCCAACGACCAGGGACGGGTATAGTTTATCTGCTTCAAATGTTACAGACATCTGAGACGTCAGCTTTGTCAGGACATCCTTGGACTTTATGTCATCCAAGACGTTAAGTGTTTTAAAACAAGAATTAAGGGAAAAATTGTTGCTGCATTCGAAATTCGAACCTCAGACCTCTGATGAAGTGCTGTTGCGTCACAGACGAGTTACGCAAGTGATTTAATTTTAATTGAAACGTTTTTCAATCATACGAAAATATGTGAGAACATAAACGATGTTCACAAATAATATTAATCAAATAGATAAGCAAAATAAGTAAATAAATGTACAACTTTTCTTCCTTTCCCTCCTCTCGGGTTTGTTGTTAGTTCACTTACTGGAAATCTTCTTTATATATCAAACATGATAAAAGTACAAACAGGGGCTGTTTGTTCTCTTAAGGATGGGCTAGTAATGGAGCCCAAGATCTCAAAGCGTGCTGTGAGGTAACACATCGGTCACTTGGCGCCTATGTCACTGTGAAATGCCTGCAATAAATTTCTATTTCTTTCTACTGATCTCCTCTAACGGGCGACATAGATGAACGTTCTTTGTGATCGATCGATACGATAACGCGTAGTACCGGTCTCTAGACACCATCCACCAGAGACGGCAGTGACGACGCGCGGTTTGACTTGTGGTAAGAAAAAGCATGGACTTCGCGCAACACCTACCGACCCCCATTGCTGAATATTTAGAACTACTGTTTTTTATGAAAGACCAGAAACATGATACTCTAAGCATTTTTCATTCGAGACAAATGATACGATAGTACCTTACAAAGGGCTATCACAGGTTCCTTCCAAATGCTATCCATTCCAACTATCTGCCATATCGACATACGGTGTTACAGAAGCTACTAAAAAATAGCATCCGATTCATCTGATCAGCCAGAAGGTACCTTATTCCTCAACAGTCTGAATCCTTTACTGTCGCAAGAGATAAAATATTCCAAAATTGTATACAGTGTAAACCTTGAAGAAAGGCCGTGTAGTCTGGTAGATGTTTGCCGACGAGGCACAAATAACTCTAAAGACAAGAAACCACTTGGAATACTTAGGCGTAGAAAACAATATTAAAAAGGCTCAAAATAAACAGGGTTTGACGGTATGAGCTGGATTCAACTGGCTCAGAACTTGGTCCAAGGAACGGGCTTTTGGGAGTACTGCACTACATAACACCATCGCCATGTGGCGGTTATGGACAAGCGAGTAGATAATGATAATGAGAATGACAATTAGAATTATCATAATTAAATATCTTAAATGGCTCACTACTGTCATGAACAATAAGAAACATCATGGAGGAATAGTAAATTCTTCTGCATCTGTTCTAAGTGAAACTACGTCAAAGGAGATTTTGTACGGAAACAGATCACGCCTCGAGTTTCCAATCCTGCGGATGTGTGACGAGATGTTCCCAGAAATTGCGTTCCCTTTAAAGCAAACATCACTGTGACGTAAAAAGATCGCGAATGCCAGAGAAGACGCAGAGTGACGTGCGGGTTGCTTTCGACAATGACAGACGAAGTGACAGGCTGCCTTGGGAATATTTTATCTTCTACTTGTTTAATTGTGTGAGGAAAGGAATCAGAGCACGGAGCAAAGCATGGGAAAGGTTAACTTGGATGTGAAACGTAAGTACATTCTGTACAGTCAGTCACGAATTTAGTAGGATGCTAAATCACATCAGATTGGCGTTCGTCAGAGATTTACGGTGCAAGGCAGTGACGTCGCCAGCATCGATCTGGTGCTTGCGTCGCTCTTGCATGAACGCTTCCATCATTTGCAAAGCTAATTTCAGCTGGGAGTCAGTGTTGGATTCCGTGGCCCATTTCAACGTAATTATCAGGTTGGCCGAGCCTTAACTCGACTGGTACCCCCCTTCGAATCTCAGCCGGAATACCTGTTACCTAATTAGAACTTAGCCAAATAAATTTTCTTCGACGAGGAACACGAAAATTGAACGACGAGATTCCAGGTTCTCACGGCGGCCAATATAAAATGGTGGCCTTCTGGGCATTTCGCTTGTAATCTCGTAGAAGCTGACCGACACTTCAAGGTAGTAAGCACCTATAAAACGTCGGTCAACTTCTGCGGTACCACACGGCTCAGTATCTCTGAAAACTGTTAGCTTCATCATCTGCGGCACAGGGAATTACAGTCGTCACTGAATGGTTGATACCGACGTTTCGGAGAAACACATTCAGGGCTGAAGATTAAGGCAGAATATTATTTCAAACGGTGATACCTATTTGGGGGGTCCTCACGGCGTTACAAGATCAAAAAGACCAACATCCACATATTCACCGCCGTAAGAACATCGAATGTTTGGGAATCAGTGTTCCAATGTAGGCTGGATCTTGTATCATACACTATGAAAGGCTTCAGGAACTAAAAGTCGATATAAAGATACAAACGGAACTACATTCTGTAACATATACCGTATAGAATATAAAGATAAACATTACTAATATAATGATAGTAATCAGAAATTATATTGTTGGCATTTACCAAACTGGACACCTATAGTTTTTGTGTCACGCAAGGTTGATCTCAGTCAGTTGGTCTTTATACGTAGGTTAATGTCTCTATCACGTGACTTTGTAGGGTGATTATAAGCATGGCTGGTTCTCAATCACTGCCATACGCTCATAAAAGAAAAAAAATCTTTTAGATTTACGAGACAATCAACAGTGCGTATTATTAACTCCGATGCTAGATATTAGAAGTCAGGTTAGAATATGTGAGGTAATGCAGAAGGAAGCCATCTTTATGGCACTTGACTCGCTGTGTCTCAGCTCCTGAGCATTTGTGTCTAGCTTTTATATCCTCTCCCATGTCCTTCATAGAACTCTCCTCGTCGTCTTACAAACTCACTGGAGGGAACAGACTGACATTTAATCTGATATAAGACAGGGTTACGAGGAGACAGTTTTCTTTTATGAACGGTCTGTATACCTACGTATAGAGGAGCTGGTTCCCAAGTTTTAACAGCGAAATATATAGTTCGTTCACTGATAAAGTTGAACGCAGCAGTCACTTCCCAGCACCTAGCAGGAACCGCTATAATATACAGTCCACGACTGTAATCTTGAGACTTGCAAGGAATGTAGGAAGTCCGTAGCGTCAAAGGCAGACGCTATCTGTCCTCCTTCCTCCTTCACCCCACTTCCTCACCCCGCAAGTCTCAAGATTACAGTCGTGGACTATACTATATAACATATATTTTATTGTATTCATGGAGCGATAATTGACTCGCATCGGGTGAGCCTATAACGCTTGGATTCAATCTGGAGGCTTCGGGATACGAAAGAGAAATGTTAACGGAGCAACTATGACGTTCAATGCAGAGCAGAACAAAAATATATACCACTTTTAATCGTAATTAATGGTGACGTAACACACTGCAGTAAGGGCGAGGCTTCATGCGAGTTATATTCCAAAAATTCCGCGGTGTTTATAAGGAATTAATAATTTAGAAATGTTACCACTGCAAAAGAAAATGGTTGCTCTTTCCATCGTGACCGAAATACTGAATAGAATTAGTGACAGCAGACTGACTACCAGCGCTGTCAGTGTGGTGTTGTCGCTACCAGCAGACATTTACAAGGAGTAACTATTTTTAATGCAGAAGTTTCAACCCCCCTTTTCTTATTCTTCTCATTCACAATGGGGAGTCGCATTACAGGTCCGAGCGAGCCATTAGTGAAATTGAACAAGCAACGCTCCTGGTGGGAGAACTCGTCATAACTAAGATTGCACTTAATGGAGGCCTAATGCAAAATTACTTCCACACTGACACGCCCGTCTTCCGACTGCGTCTTAGGGACAAACAGCATATTTAAAATACACGACGTTTCGGGAGATCGATTTCCCCCGTCTCCAGGCAAGTGTCTAATTATCGGAACACAATACGAATTTAATATTGGTTTTCACGTTAGACTGACTGTTCTTACTAACATAAAAAAAATATAAACAAAAAGCTGAAAGTTTTATGAAAGCCAGTCTTTTGAAAACGACCCAAATTCCGAAACTTCATGTAAATCAGGTAGGTCTAGGCCTGTAACTCAGACAACCGACAATTTATAATACGCCGTAATGTAATACAGATGGGATACTGAAAACATCCGAAACGTCGTGTAACAATGGCAATGCTAAACATAAATATGGTAAAATAAATCAACAACAGCTGCACAGCCCTTTGGAAAAATCAGTACGTTAAACAGAACGAGGGCTAGTATTGACTGATTTATGATTCTTCTGTAAATATAACTTCAGAGTTCACAGTTTAGTCTTCAGGGTTGTGACACAATATAATCTTGTAGGTTATATTAGACTTAATTTAAATATTAAACACTTTGCTGTCAGAGGTTTATATAAGTGGCGATGAAACATCAACTTGTCTTTATGGGGAAGCTAGCAAACCACGCTGAAGTCCATGAAGTACAGTACTTCTTGAGGAGCATGGAACGGAAATTCAACATGTTTTATGCAACCAGGAGATTATTATAAGAAGCCAGAAATGGAATCGATCCTAAGCCAGACAAGTCAGGTCCACATCGTCACATTCTCCTTCCTTACGATGCACACCTCAGAAATACGCACTGGTCTCCCACGAAATCTCTTACCCACCCGTTTCTAATCTAGCATTCTATATACATTTTCATATCCCTCTTTTGTTCTTCATGCCCAGTCAATCTCAACCTCTTTGATTTAATCACCCGAATGGCATTTGGTGAAGATAACAAATATTGAAATCACGATTTTCTCCAGACTCCTCTTAATTAATCTCTCCAAGGCCCAAATATTATCCTCAGAAATGAGACTGACTTAAAGAAACAACTTATTCCATGTAAGATTTGAGGTTTGCACAGCGGTGAGTATGAAGATTTCTGTCTTCTGGGTTGTTGCGCTGTGTAGCCTGGTCGATGTTTACCAACGTTTCAGAGGTCATACTGCCTCCATCATCAGGGCGATTCATCACCTCTGAAACGTTGGTAAACACCTAGCAGACTACACAGCGCAACAACCCAAAATACAGAAATCTTCATACTCATCGCCCTGATGACGGAGGCAGTATGACCTCTGAAACCTTGGTAAACATCGACCAGACTATACAGCGCAAGAACCCAGAAGACAGAATTCTTCATACTCATCGCCCTGATGATGGAGGCAGTATGACCTTTGAAACGTTGGTAAACATCGACCAGACTACACAGCGCAATAACCCAGAAGACAGAAATCTTCATACTCATCGCCCTGATGACGGAGGCAGTATGACCTCTGAAACGTTGGTTAGCATCTACCAGACTACACAGCGCAACAACCCAGAAGACAGAAATCTTCAGTTTATTCCACGCAATTTCACTGCTGATCACATATAACTACATCTTTCTGTCATCAAGTTTCTAAGTTTCTACTTCAGGATGAGGAGAACAGAATATTCTACTAACCCGTACAAAAAAAGTTATTGAAATAAAACAAGTTGTAAATGGAAAGGGAATTAAACTATTCATGTTTTGCGGGAATGTCAGTATATATTATGTCACTACCCTTTTACTGCGAACCTCGACGTCAATATTTACACAGAGGTCAGGACAGTATTTTTAAAGTTGGCAACGAAAGGAATTCCCCGACGCCGTGCGATTGCAGTGGCCTGGCCTCGTTACGTAAGCAGAATAACTCCCCCACGCGTAGCTGGGGGTAATTGCGCTCAGGCCAGCTGACCACCCCCCCCCCCCAAATCCTTATTCCACCTGACTATTCGCCACACATTATGACGCGATTGGTATTTCGGATTTCAGGAGCAGAAAGAGGTCAACCAGTGATTCCTACTCCACAGCAATTCGCTGCATTGTTTACAATGGAAATAGCGTAGGGATATTTAACTTGTATCTTTCTGTGTTTGTGTGTGTGTGTGCCTACACTGCGTGCTAACAGAAACAAGTCCGAGAGCGAATATAAGAGATCCACTTGGCTCAGTCGATAATCGTAAGTACTGAGAACTCAACTCATCACGCAGTTGATGACTTTCTCAAATAATCCCGTAACCTGTTGGAGAAATCATTTGCACGTAAAGATGATTGTCTTGTGCGATGCTGCGCCTTGTAATCTGGTAGACACTGGCCGACGTTTCAGAGGTTCTTACGGCTTACATCGTCAGGGTAATCGCGATCCCAGAAGACAATATTCTTCATAGTCGTCGCTGTGAAAACCTGAAGTATCACCAGTTACAGTCTTCTGCACTTTAGGGTCCGACAAGAATCATCCTCCTTCAATGCTTTCTTGACAGACACGACTGTATTAAGATCGATGGAATAGTTACTTAATGACTAAAGACGATGGTATCAACTATACAGTAGGCAGATGTCTGGTTGTCGACCTCGAGGAAATGTGGATGTCCCCACTGCATGATGGATTTCTTCGAATCTGGTTCATAGCGGTGATTCTGACTTCCTTTACTAATCATCAGAGCAGATAAGTTTCCACTGAACATCCTTCCTTCTATGCATGCATCCATGCATCTGCACAAAGCCATTAACTTTACAGCGCAGTTCTTAGACTTTTTATAACACTGTATTCAAGTGTCTATTGCTGCCTTGCTTTACTGTTGAATAAATGTCACACGTCTTCACACCTTGTGCTTCTCATGTTCGCAGAAACACTCCCAATACAATAAAACATACAACATTTTCTGCCGTTAGCCCCTTTGATTCTGAATGATAGAAGATAACGGGCTTGCTCGGACATGTAAATCATTCTGGCGTGATTTTGGACGACCCTGAGCCAGACATATCGCGTAGTGCAACTGACGGCAATTAGCCACGTTAACTAACCCCTGTGAACCACCCAGGAATAGGCCCAAGCAAGCACTCGTTGCCATGACAACAAATGACCCCCCAATTCTTCAGCCTCAAGCCACAAACACTATTCATAGGTGTAATTATATTAAAATTATGTGCCGGTCCGTTATATTCTGAAAAACAAAAGACAGTGAACAATGACGTAGGAACCGCGAATGAAAAATATTAAATTTCTTTCTTAATTGTATGTTTGTGGTTTAACGGAGCCGTCAGTAGCTCAGACTACGTAGTTTCGAGTAACAGATAATGAGAAATACAATGGAGAGACTTGAACCCGAAACGTCCAAAATACTAAGCAGTAGACCTAACTACTCGACCACGACTATAGGTCACTTACTTGTTAGGGTTTCAGAGATTTTAGAAATGTTTTAAGACTTCAAGGCAACCCAATCTGTCCGTTCTAGTCACCAACAGGTCAGACGCAAGAGTATATAAATGACCAATTCCAATTTTTTGGATCACATATTTTCCAAATGCGTTATCAGGATTTCACACACTTCTGAAGTTCTATGTTAATCCTACAACGAAACAACATTTTGAAGATTCTATCGTACTTAATGCTTCAACTGCGCTACTTATTAACAGTTTTACACTTAATGAGTTTGTTTGTGTCCTGATAATGAAACACGATCTTACATCAATTTATCAATTTCAAAATATAATTTTGCATATAAAACAGTACATAAGTCCAAATTATCATTAATGCTACTTTAATCCGAATTTAAATTCTGCAATTAAAACTTGTGTAAGTAGAAAAAGTGAAAGTCGATTTATATTAAATTGTTTTAATTTTAATTATGTTCTGCCCTCACTAATGCCATATACATGTTTTATCCTGTATATTCCTATTATATAACAACATATAATAGAAATCGACCAGGACTACTTTCTCTTCGACCTCGTAAACGAATTAGTAAATTTTCAGAGTTCAAGCTAATCAAACATGCCAACTTCACAATTCCGATAATAACTTCGACGAAACACTTCAATGTTTCAAGATTCAAGACAGAAATAACTTTTCATAATGGAGTGCGCCAAGGCCTTAGGCAAAACTTAGGAGCGAACAGAGAGCATCCAATCGAAAGCTGACGATCAGTAGGCGTACAAACACAAAAGAGAATGCGAAAGATCCCAATCGTCCTCTTCGTGTCAAGGTAAGTTATTAATATTCTGACATTTGGTCAAGGTAAAAAGAAATACAGAAATGAATATCAACGACGAAAAGATTCACTCATTGCAGCTCATCCACAATGTGACGGAATTAATTTAAGGACGAATAATAAGAAGTTAGGAAATAGAAGCATTGCCTAGGTTTTTTAAATAAGAATTTGCTCTCTTATTGTCTCTAGGTTTCCATTGTTGGCCTTTGTGTACATTTGTCTCCACGGCAATCAGTGGCAAGTTACGAGCGAGTTGCTTCAGAAATAATTTTAGCAAAATTTCTCATCATATTTAATAAATATACGGCTTCCGATTTTCGGGTTCATACATGCCTTCGAGAAGACAGCTGTAATTAACTCCACACTAGTGATTCTTCCCTGTAAAGTTGATAGGTATCATCTAGTCAAGAAATTTCACGCTTTGTGGAAATCGAAGATTCGTTACCAAGTTCACGAAACCGCTGCATTTAACATTTCTGATCACGTCGTTAGAGATTCGAACCAGGTACCTTCCATATGCAATCAAAACTTGTCAATTTTCCACAAAACTTCTGTGGATAGTCAAGGTACGGTATCAGTATTTGTACGTATATATAGACAACGCCACAAATCTCATGCCGATTACTGGGAGAGATTTATGAATCTGAGAAAAGATTTACGGTAAATTTCGTGTACAGTCAATAGATGAAAGCAAAGATAATACTGAACACAGAAATACAACGCCGCTAAGAAACAAAGACCCGCGAACGAATCATGATTCATTATACTCATACTATGCCCAAAGAAAAACCCATGAGAGATTTAAGGGGAGTAGGAGATCATCTGAACTTAAAATGTAACAACCTCCATGGTACAGAGTCCTTCAGAATTTGATAGTACGCTCAGCTAGTCAAGAATTTTACCGGCGTGTATAAAATCCGTATTCACAATAATCCCATGCCGGTCCCTAAAGTGAAGTAGATGAATCAGGTCCACATCTACGCGTAGGCCTTCCTAATCGTCTCTTTCCTTCATGCTGTTAAAAATTAAACAATTCTAACCTCCCCCATGAGTGCCAAACGTCCCGCAGAAAATTTTGATGCCCAAAGGTATAACGTCCATACCACGTTCTGTAGAAATCTGTCAATTAATTGAGACGAGTTTCGCGAGCACGCAAACATAAACAAACAGACAGACAAACAAACAACAAGGTTATCATAGTAGCCAACTTACTTTCGTTCTTATAAAAGAAAACAGGCTGAAATGGACAAATACAGAACACCGGGTCTAACTACAACATTTCGATAAAAACACATAACCAGACAATACAAACAAAGGATATGTTAAGAAATGTTCAGGAAACAAGGAGAAATAGCTCTGGCGTTTCTATGAATACATTAGCGGGGTGGATAGGATTGGCATCAGTGGGGTGGCCTTTGGCTCGGACTAGTACAAGCCTGTCCTCTACGCGTACCAGTCAAACAATGTTTTCCGCAAATATCTCAAGAAAAGAAACACACTGGAGGATACAGCCTTTAATGACCTTATTTTATATAGAGCAGAACGGTTAAATTGGAGACAACAGATTTAGCTGCATTTTCTGGGATTCGTTTACAAAAACAAAAGTCCATTCAGTTAACAAGCAAATCAATAATAACACGGAGGGAAAAAATAACACGATTTAGAATCTCTGTACATGCAATACTAATTAATTTTGTAAAATAAAGAATAAATTGTATGAATAATGTTTTATTGCTGATTAGTTTACCATGATAAAGACTAACACCCATTCAATTTGTATAATAATGTCCAGTACACATTTTCAGTAAAGAAATGTATTCAAAATCCATACGGCCAGAGAAGATTCCATACATACAATCATGAAATTTTAACTGTAACTTTCTTATACGTGCCAAAAAGTAGAAACGTTATATAAAATTATACAAATGAACATTTAACACTTTTACATTGACGCGCGTCTGAAAATAACCACCGGTTATAAATATAAAGGATTAATTGGGTAAACATTACTTATTCCGTGGCTGTACAGTCCTTGAAGGACCTTGACCTATCCATATATGGACGGTTTCTTAATTTGTTTATTTTCTAAGAAATTGAAGATTATATTTTCGAAATCTTTATATGATGGCGTGTTTTCATTTGAATAGGTCCATCCTTGTTCTGCTTGCTAGAAAATTTTTAAATCAAATAAATCACTGTAATTCAGAGGTATATGACTCATCAGAGCAAGACTTTAAGAGGTTCGAATCCCGAAAGTGATAGAGCACAAACTATCACAATCATCATTAACAACAAAATGTAGATACAAGGCATGCCGTCGACTCGTTTCGACTCGGGCGTCCAAAATATCTGTAAATGGGAGATTTGTATTTTAAAATTCTCTGGGTAATCTACTTGATTCGAGCATAAGCAGATTCCTAACACTCCTGTATTCGTGGATTTTTTCTTCCAAATTACACATGGTCAAACAGGGTATGTTCAGACACCAGTCGCAGAAATGTTGTTTATGCTGATCGAGCTACCCTTCCTTCTGTTCTACTGAGAGCCAGTTTTCACATCAACCGAACTGCCATAACTTTATAAAAAGTTGTCTGTGTTGTTATTCTACAAAGTATAAACTATGATATTAATTTCGGTCCGGTTAAAGGTTATAGCTACGAATGCTTGTCGTGATTTACCTAAGTGTCTCCAGAATGTCATCCTGATCCATGAATGCAACTTCAGTAGGTTATTATGAAATTTTGCCATGTCATTTAAAATTACGCCTTTTTTGTGTCGGATATTGACCTTCGTCTAAAAAAAGTGA
>NW_019059544.1:226871-259637 GCF_000696155.1 Zootermopsis nevadensis | reverse complement strand
GTTTCATAAGTTTCGACAAATTCTATTTATAACAGGTATTTGCATAAAGAAATCCAGAGGGGTCATTAATGATCAAAGCGTTCATCGTTTTCCTTCACAATTCCTCATTAGAGTAAAAAGTTCTCAAAATACTTCTTTCCTTCTTCTTTCTTTCTTTCCTTCCTTCCTTCATTTCAGAAGATACGAGTAACAATCACGCAATGAAATAAAGAAATTTTATATGCAACCTTAAAAGCAACATCTCCTACTTACAAAATCTGACTTTTAACAGAGAAAAAAGTAAAATGAGAAGGAAACATGAACAAGATTCCAAGAAAATAATAGGAACGGCAGTACGATTTCAATAATCACGGGATTCTAAAGGGAAATTTATAGAGATTCACATAAAAGTTAACAATTTACGTGCACACCAAACGTCATATCAGTGGCTGACTTGTTTTCTGAAACACGCGGCTCTAAATTTCTTCTTAGGCCTACATGTGGGTGCAACGTTCTTAACAGTTCTATAAGTTTTGTTCTTCCGTCTGTCTAGCACGGACGTAATTTTTCGAGGAGATTGAAGACGGATGAGTATACTTGGTGTCACGCCTAACAAAGGGCATTGCTGTCGGCTGTTCTGAGCCTCAGTTACTTCAGCAGAAGTACAATTTAAGATTAACAGAAACATGGCACAGATCGTAAATCGTCTGGCCAGATCAGGATTTGGGAACTTTGTATTTGCCTAGCTCTAGGTCGTTGCATGCGGTAAGAAGCAGCGGGAAACGAATCAGAACGACGTTTCGGTTGAATTACTGTAACCAGAATTACGTAGGTGTAATTCAGAAATTCCATTTCACAATAAATTTGAGGTGATGCTCACCCCTCTCTAAAATCAATACAGTAGCCAGCTGACCGAAATACACCTGCCACAACTCATTCCCAACGTACCACTAGAATCGCAGCTATTTTGCGATAATGCCCATTATTAAAATTTGTGTCTTTAACACTAATTATTTAAGATGTATTTACGTTCCTAATGTCGAGGTTGGTCTTCTGGGTTGTAACGCCGTCTGGAATTGTAGGTAGATTCCAATGTTTCGGAGAAAGGAAATGTAATCTAAATGGGCTGATAGAGTATTTATTCGAATCCATTTAGGATGTCTGAGAATATGACGATGGGGAGAATCTTTGGATCTAAGTGGAATGACAGAAGCGGGGAAAAACTGCATAATGAGCAGCTCTAAAATTTATACACGTCTCCAAATATTATTAAGATGATGAAATCATCTACATCACATGGCTGGAAGATGTATCACGAATGGGAAGATATTTAAATATTTAAATGGACATCCTGTACGGAAGAGATCACTCACAAAAACAGAAACAGGATGGGACGATTTGAATTGGATTAATCTGGCTCAAGATAGAGATAGTTCGTGATCTCTTGTGAACACGGTAATTGTAACTTCTGGTTCCATAAAGGAAGAACAGTTTCTTGAGTAGTTAAACGACCATCAGGTCCTGAAGGACTTCGTTCTGCGGAGTTAATTAGTTTCATTTACTGCTCAGTTCCTTCGCTCCGCTCACTGATCAACCTGGGTTTTCTTTCGTTTGTTTCTGATTAGAGTGGCTACGTGAGGCAGTGGACTAGTATCTCGTAATTTACTGGAATTCATGGACACTGCCCATTAGTGTACTAATTTTGAATAATGACTTTTTAACAACTCAGCAGCAGCAGCAGCAGCAGAATATTAATTTCAACGGATTATAATTTATTCTTCACCAGTTCGCTTGCCAAATTAGGGCATTTATTTGGAATTAATACAATAAATACCTTGCTTAAAAATAGCGTGTGTGAACGTTTTAACTAGACATTTTCTGTCAAGGTTAAATCACATGCAGAAATATTTATTGGGGATAATCAGCGTAGTTTATTACAAAATGGATCAACCTACGAAAATATATTCTAAGTTTCTCAGATTTTAGAAGAAACGTGAGTGCAGTGGTAGAATGCGTTAACTGTTTATAGACACAAAGAAAGCCAGTGCGAAAAATACATCCCGTTCCCTATTTTGCCCTTCATATGCAAGAAAGGCTATTCCAGGTGGCAACAGGTTGATTTTATAATATTTAACGATGCTGCTTCAGACCGTAGAAGTTATATTGCCCAATGTGATAGAAATATTTTCATGAAGTTCGGTGAGAAATGCAACAGCTATTAATACGGCAGGGACCTGGCGATGTAAAGGAACAGAACACTCTAGAAATTTAATGTGCTTCTGCTATCGTGAGTGGTCTTTTTATTGTAAGGTCACGGCTTTATACTGCTTTTGTCTTTACTGTAAAATTTTATTTCAAGCTCTATGCATACGCAGTTTCCACAGTCTTCTATAATATGAGGGTCGTCTTAATCGATATTTACAAATCCTGACACAACACCCGACACGTCAAGTCGACAGGTTCGATATTTCAAAATGGCATAAAGCAGACATGACAATTGGTGACATGTAGAAATATAAATAAAACGAATTTCCTGGGGAATTATTTATATCACGATAAAAATACCAACTGGGATAAGAAAGAAACAACTGAAAAAATCCACAGAAATATGGTGACAACTTTATAATTTTTGACTTCACAAGAGCCTCAGAATCAATCTCTGTGTTTAAAAAGTAGTTTCCTAACGAAGATATTAGGCCTGTATGTATCGCACTTACACTGAGATACCGTGTGGACTGATGATGGTAATATTTATTCTTGTTTCTAATCTAAGTACTACCGAATAAATGTAAATTACAATATGACTGTAGCCTCTATATTTCTACCAGATTACACGGCGCAACATCAACCCCCCCCCCAAAAAAAAGTTATCTTCACGAGTAATTTAATTTGGGTCACAATATTTCGGAATCCTGCGAGGGGTAATGATGGACAAAAAAATCAGTTTTGCACTGCACGCAGTACAGTGCTGATAATGAAACTGGAGCCATACTCACTATCTGGGTGATGCGTCGTGAGTCTGGTTGATAAGAGATGGCAGAGACTGTACTGATTGGCTGCATAAGTCCGACAAATCTGAAAGAACAGAAAAAACACGTGACCAACCGAAGAGCACCTTCAAATCAAGGAAAATAATTAAATTGACGACCTACCCCGATCCATATCAACTTGCATCTCAAATGTTCTTCGTGTGCAACGTAACAACCTACAGCCGAACAATTTTTTTATTTATCTCCAATAAAAGAGCGTGTAAACTACAATCCGCGGGTCGAAAGCGTCTGTTGGAATTAGTTCAAGAGCATTTTCTTTGGACAACGTCTATTTACTTATTGGTGGTTCATTTAGGAAGTAGCAGATTTTACTATAAACTGTGAAACGACTAGTAATAAACAATGACTAGCTAGGGTATAGAAGGAAGCGGTTGTGGCCTAATTTAAGGTACTAAACCGGCATTGCCTGAAAGAACGAGAGTCAGGATAGCCGGTCTCCTGGTCAATGTTTAAACTCGGGACCTTCCGCTTAGGAAGCGGGATTACTAACCACTCGACAGCGATTCTCATGGAAAACTAAAGTGAAGAGTGTGGATTGTATTCATCCGGGTTTGGTCAATAGAAGGTGGAGACTCCGATTCATGGAGTTAACACAGGACTATGGCTAGGAGTCATGTTTGAGAGGAACCTATGGTTAAAAAATGGAATATTCTGTTTTCAGGTCTAAAAATAAAGAGAATTAATAACAACGTCACAGAAACCATAAATGTAAAAAATTCTAATATACGTATACAATATATTATCCTCCAGTCTATGCCTTTGTCCCCAAAGTTTCATCGTACTATGCAGTGTCCGCTGCCAACAAAAGCAGCGTGGCGATTTAACGAACTCTAGCATTGCGTGTATGCGACGTAGCAAGCCTTGGCTCGGACGGAAAAGTAACGCTGTCGCCAGCTCTTCATTTGAGCTTAAAACGTCGAAGAATACAGTTTTGAAACACTTTGTCAGGAACACTTCGGTATCAAAAAGTGCTCGTACGAGAGATAACAAAATCACGACTCTGTAAGACACTTACCTAAGTCGAGGTTGAGATAGGGGTCGTGGCACAAGGTGGTAGATCCATACCGAGACCCACTGTGAGATGCCGCTCTCTTGAAGTGCCCGAAAAGTCCCTGCAATAATATACATATTGGTTATAGCAACATCATCGGAATGTATGAGAATAAGTAATATTCTGCATTACGACTTCCGTAATAATTACTGCAATACACAAATTTTCATGATGCAGTTGTTAACACTTTTGATTTGTACTCGGGATTTTACAGATTTTTTTTCCATCGCATAATTTCTGTTGCTTGTGTATTTTTAATCAACGCAGTCTAGGAACTAATAAATTGTATTATAGACACATCTTTTTTACACTGGAAACCGTATTCCTATGTGAATAGTAATTTTAAATGTAAAAAAGAAACAATTAGGTTTATATAGTTTTATTTAAATTTACGACTAAATAAAATGTTCCGATGAATAAAATTGACTCTGTATGTAAGCAACGTACTCTGCGACCAAGTACCCAGAATTTAGTTCTAGTCCAAATGATAAGACGCGCCTTATATCCTGTTTCAAGGCGAGTAATACAAAAGTGATGATAATTACTTGTACCCAAAACATGTTACATGTTTCATATCACATGTAACTCACAATACAAATTGTAAAGTTATTGATATAAATACTAATTTTTCTGTGTATTGACTGGAATTCTGTCTACGTAAACGGGAGTTCGCCATTTCGAATTTCGACAGGGAAATAGCTAACAACTGATTTTTTGCAATTCTCGCCTTTTCTTCCAGGAAAACGTCGACGTTTCCACGCATCTGACTGGGTTAATAAATAAATAAACAATACAAAATAATATTCTAACACGATTAAAACACCATATATGAGTACAGTTACCTACATCCATGTAGTGGTATTTCATGAGACACTCAAGTAGTTAAACTGAGAAAATTCCTAGCCTTTTATGAAACACAAAGTTCATTTCCATGTTCACAGAAGTTTGCTTCTGGACATTATTCCATGCCAGATTAATCAATCACATACTCTTGTATCTTATTTATTTTTTAATATTATTCTCCAATCTAAGCATTAGCATCCCAAGTAAGTGCATCTCTTAAAACTTTATAACACAATAACTACATGGACGTTTTATGACTTATCGCAGGCTTCATGCCGCGTTCATCTCATTTCCCGAAACGTGATTACCTCAATAACAGACATATTTTACGGCACACCACTATATAAATGTGATCAGAAGCCACTGATGATCCTTAGGTAATTCTTGCACTAATGTTGTGCCAAGGTCTCGTTGTTGCTGTAAATGCGATTAACACACATGGACGGGCCCATAAAGTGTTTTTCACTCATGCTAGAGCGTAAAGAACACAGTACAGTTCCTACAATTTTCTTTATAAAAAAGGTTAGCCTTGAGGGAGAAAGCCAATCTAAAAACACACAAAAGGTAATTTCATACCCCAAAGAAAACAAAACGCTTGTCCACTAAAAAATTATCGCTATTATTCTGAGAATCGAACTAAACCCTCACATATTCTGTGGGCAAAACGTATAGTTGCTGAATGTTAAATATGGTGGTACATATAGTTACCCCTTTGTTTCAAAGTGTTAAATGGTTAAAAATTAGCCTTCAACTTATCAAAAACAGTACCTATGTTCTAATAAATTGCGCTTCGAAAATTAACGTGCTTTGCTCATGCATTAGCTGAAACACGTCATTCACCGTTCCATCAAGAGTGTTTCGGAGGAGCATCTTAATCTGCGGGCACCGTCAATGACTAATCGGAGCTGCTGAAACGAAGTAGCAGCACGTGTAAACTGATAGCCTTATCGGAACAGATAACAGGGAGATCGCAGCTTCTGACCAAGTTATTATCCAGGCCTACCACGTTTAGCCATTTACACACAAAGTAGAATTTCAGTTGTGAGTTGGTCGCAGCATTTCACCAAACTCCAAATATCGTTTAACGCCCTCAGTTAAAAACTGATGGCATGGTGATACTCGCGTTTTCGCTAGAATATGGTCTCAGACCTTTGCAAATGACGCCAGTGACGTCAGAGTTGTCTGAGGCACAATGATGACCTTTGGTCGGCGGGATGTCGGACTGGTTGATGATATCACGAAGAATTCCTCCTATCGAGATATGCACAGTAATCAGAGTAAACTAGCTTACCGTGGTAAACATGTTAAATGTCTGTTATACTGAGGTTAGCTCTAAAAGGTATTCTTACTCTTACAAGAAGCGGTATTCAAAACTGTCCGATTTAAGTTACAATAAGAAAAAAACCGACAACTTTTTGAGGATTCTATAATAACAAATTTAATCGAAATCGATAAATTCATTCTCGAGGCGTTCCATGCGCACGAACAGACAAGCAAATAACGAACAGAGAAACTTCAAAAGGTGTTGCCTGAACGAAGATGTAAATCCTATACATTTTATTTACTAATACATTAAATATTTAGACCATACAGCGTCGAATGATAAAATTCAGTTTATAATGAACTTGCTGCAGTATGAAGGAAGCTGTCGTGCTTACATTAAAGATGCTACCCGAGAAATTGACTGGGAAGAACTGAGAAAAACGCGATAAAAACTAGTTCAAGTTAGGTGATATCTGGGTCGAGATTAGAACCAGTGACCTCCAGAAAACGAAGCAGTTTTGTAGACCATTCGACGGCATAGTTGGAACCAGAGTTTTTTGTCCGGAAGACTTAACTCCGTATGTGCTAACATCGTACGGCCACCCTGTAAGCATATTCTTCTTCGTGTTAATATCTGAAGTTTAATTTTATAATGAAACTGCCCTGAAAATATAAACAACAACAACAATTAATTTAACAGATGAGAAGGCTTTGCGTAGTTTCCATCACAAGTAACTGAATGATGAAACGCATTAAGAACAAAAAACACGGCGATGCAATGACCACAAGTGATCTTTATTACAGAACTCGTTCTGTGCTACGAACACCTAGACTGAGCGAAGATACGAATAAGCTCACTTTTATGTGTGGAATAATGAAGAAGATGGCGAAGAATAAACAAAGAAAGGTGAAGATTGGAAGCTTTATTATGTCCCCGTAAATATAGCAGAAAGTGAGACAGTTCTCTTCCTACAGCTCCTCACCACCTACCCCACCAACCCATACGAAAACTACGCTCCAGATATCGCCTCTTCAACTTAGTAGTATTTATTACACGTCACAACACTAAAGAAATAGTTAAATCATAAACATCAATCTCCAAAACAGCTTACGTTTCGTTTTATTAGGCCATGATATGTTTTTTTAAAACTGAACTTCATCGGCAGTCAAATGTAACTATGGTAATAAAGGTGAAATGACTTCCGACAGAAACGTATCGCTGTAAGAAAAACACCAGACCCTTTGTGAGCGGAAGTTAAAAATGCTTTGCGCTCATAAGCCGGACGCTGCAACTCTGCGAGCGAAGCTGAAGGCCATGTCCAAACTTACAGAAATTAGACGACATTTCGATTTGTTGGCTTATTAAAGCAGATGACACACATAAATATACTAATGCTATGTTTTAAAGGGTTGAAAACCACCATAGTCGTAAACGTGTTAAAAGCTTATTAGTTTATTTAACGATATTTTCCTCAACCATATTCACTTTATAATCTGTAATGGGAGTTCGACTGTGAATAACCAATTGAGAACGATGGGCCTGTGCAGAAGGAAATGGTTGTGGGCTATTTGACGACTATAAATACCCCAAACAAGATAGACAGCCTCCAGGTCAAACCCAGAATCTTCACAATGTGATACAACATGATCAGTCAACCGCCACATTCGGTACAATAACGGAGTTTTCTGAAACAAAAGTCAGAGAATATTTCGTATCCTGTATTCGAAAATGATACCTACATAATATGAAACAGGAGTGCCATGCACTTGCTGAGAGAGGACTGTATTCTCGGACGATGCGCGGTGTAGTAAGGTAAAATTTTACCGAAGTTTCAGAGGTTCCCGCTGCCTCCATTATCAGGGAGACACGTGATCTAGTTAGCAGACACATGAGAAACGCCGTTAAACGTCTACACCACACCACACGGCGCTACATCTCTGACGTCACTTATATTTATAATCGCCACCGTGAGAACCTGAAAACTCACTTCGTGAAACGTATCATAATGATAATTTTTCTGTTGAATTGAACTCAGACAGGATTTACGAATTCGAATTAGACTGGAAGCAAACTTTAAAAAATTCCCATGGCGAGACCTACGGTGGTGCGGAGGGAGGAAACGAGCTTTCTTCATTCTAGGGCAATTTTTACATGACACCAGCAGAAACGTCATTTCGTAGAATATTCAAAGGAACCTACACACCTGATGTGTTGTGGCAGGTAACTGCTGATAACGTAGAATATGGAAGTAAACCCAAGATATGGCAATAACCATGGCAACGCGTTATCAAATCCATATTCGACAACTTTTATCAAAATACTTGGAATCTAACTTAATATAACTCAGCATAAAATACCTAGGACTACGTGAAAAGCTGTAGAATAATCTATTAGGCTTCTTTCAATCAGCCTGGACAAATACAGTTGTAGTGATCATGCCGTACACTGGAAGGCCTACTTAAAGATATGACCCAATTACATTAAATTTCGTTGCAAAATAAACATTTTCTCATTGGAGACGAATAAGGAAGAATACAAAATTTACTGCTCAAGAAATAGATAGCATGGTTACATGAAGAGATAGTAGGGGAGTAACCTATTAATGATAGATTAATAATAGTTGTATCAGAGCTGTTGATCGCAAAAATCGGTGTTGGGCGAAAGCAGTATTTTGTATAAAAAATCAAATGAATGAATTTATTTAAATAAAGTCTTGAAATTGGACGCGGAAACAAGAACTGTATAGTGTATGCACTAAATAATCAATAAAATGTCCAATACACGGGAAACATATTATCTCAATGTTTCTTCTCAAATCCAATTAAAATATCATGAATAAATAATCTGGAACAATGGAGAAATATAGGGCGAGGGCAAAATGTTAAGTTGCGTCAAAGCTGGCCCTGAGCTTAAAAACCGCACCGGGTGATGAATGAGAGAAGGTTTAGCTCCACGCATTCGCAAACAGGGCATTAAATCAATACGAGCGGTCAATTTCATCCTCGTAGCCACTGTAGAGAAAGCTTGGTGGATTCTACAGACGGTCTAGATCACAAAATAAAAGTCTGTGCAATTGCCTTGGGTCACACACCGTTAATCATCGCGTAACCAATCAGGAGATAATGATATGTTTTAAGATATAATTCTAAGATTTGTTTGGAGGGAATACCAAGTGATGCGTCAGTCAAAACGGGTGGTCTCCCAAGCATGAATCGAACCAAGGACTAGTGAACACGAAGCAGCAGTTATCACCTCACGACACTCGGTTTAATTTATTGACTGACTTCCTGTTAAGTAACTACATCTTAATTAAGACATTTTATTATACTGAATAATTCATACTGGGTTATTCGTAATCACATGTCTTTCTTCTTTCGTTTTGACCTTTACGAATTTCTAATGCTTCGTCACGTGACTCCTCATGCCACACAAGGTATAGCGTAGGCATATCAATCTCATTAAGATTTGGTGTGAATTTAAGCCTGTCAGATCAACTACGATACAAGACAGGTCAGTTTAAGTGACTGGCTATGGGATGGTCGACCGGGGTTACATTCCAGGTAAGGGTAAGGGTAAGGATTCTATAGTCAACATTACGTTCAAGCTGGTTTTGAGTCCCACCCGACATCCTAACCAATGGTTACGATGGATAAAGCGACCGGATCACGATTCCGAGGTTTCTGTGACACGCGGAGCGTAACCTCATGGCCTTCAAAATGCCCTGTTTTGCTGTGCTTTGGCAGACGGACAACTGTATCGTTAACCCTTTAATTCGAACGTCAACGAAACAATATTTAAGAATTCAGACCGTACCTCATAGAAAACATAACTCTTCTCCAGAAAAAGTATCAACTGGTTAATGCTAAGGAAATAATCCCTGAGGATGATCGACTTCTAGGTTGCTGCGCCTTGTATTCTGGTAGCAGTTTACAGACGTTTCAGGGGTGCTTGCTGCTTCCATCACGGCATCTGGAGACAACAATCATCTCTGAAACGTCGGCAAACTTCTACACTGCACTATAACCCAGAAGACAGCCATGTTCATACTCGCCGCTCTTCAAAACCTGAAATCTCACGAAACAATCTTTGTTTTCGCTGAGAATTATAAGAAACCCATCAGTACAAAATGCACAATTACTGATTGTTAAAGCAGATGGTATGTATAATTACCAATGGGCTTTAAATGGCCTTCAAAGAAAGTGACTTACAATAAATTATTCTAACTGCAACTAAACTTTATAGTGTGGTTTAAAAGAGCACGATACCATAGCAACAACGCCTACACTTTCACAAGAAGTGGGAGTGTTTGGTCTCTAATAAATCAGCTCCAAAAGAAATCATGTATCTGACACACAAATGTACGAAGCTCCTTGTTGCATGTAGGAACGCTGACACCCCCTCATCGTCACGAAGAGGGGAGGGAGTGCTTACGAAAGAATAAGTGACTCAAGAAAATCTGCCCACGCGTGACTGATCATCCAAAAGACTGGCGATAGGTGATCAAGCACTACACAGGAGTGACGTAAAGAGAACCACGCCCAGGGTTTTGAACCACGGACAATTCTCTCTCGTCAGATTCGTCTAACTATTCCACGTCCCATCACATAAAGTTCTGTGCCTTCCCAGTTGCGAAAGAGTCTCTATGCAAATTTTTACAACGAAACGAAGATTAGTACAAAGCCTACATTTTTCAGATAACAATGGACTATAAGCAGTGTGTTTTAAAGATAATTTACATATCAATATTCATCATAATTATGGTAATTATAACAACAGTAATAGTTACAGATTATGAAGAGGATGAAATAGAAGACACATCGAGGATGAAATGGTGAGATTAAAAATGTATGCAAAATTTTCGTCCGAAAACATGAAGGGAACTTCAAACACCAGATATGGATGGAAATATAATAAGAAAGGAATTTCAAAATAAATCAGTTTCCTATTCAAGCAGTGCAAGGGAACACTTTCCAAGGAAGGCAAATATCGAGAGGATTATCGTTCACCTCCACGTACCATAAACAATTGAGATACAAGAATAATCATTTTACCGCTTGATATCAAAAGTTTATTGTCAGATGTTGGATACCCCTTGTCTCGGACTCTTGATCAGATTATTCCACAGTACCATGCTATGTGTATTAATAGGATCAGGGCAATAAAATTGTATTTGTTTGCATACCTCTCATTTGTTTTGTGACACTAACCAAATTCAACTGCACATATTTAGCACGGATTTATACCTGGCAGATTGCTTAATCAACAGACACAATTATTTATTTCGGCAGAGTTAATTTGACGTAAAATCTGAACGTTATATGCTAATTAAACTATATGCGATTCTAATTAATATATCATGAGGCAACATTTACTATACGGAAATGCTGTAACTCTATCTCAAGACTAACTTCCGCTTCGGAATATCTGTGTAACTCTTGTATGGAACGTTGTCACTACAGTTGCTGCCGTTTGGCTGATCCCCCGCAAAGGTAAACCGAACATTGCAATTTATTGTGCGAAAAACTGTTAAAATGAGAGAATTAAATCAAAAGAAGAGAATAGGTGGAAGAAAGTAAGAGATGAAACATAACAATAGCCTACTAGGGATAGAAAAATAACACCTGAACGATTAAATAACAGCAGGAAACAATCAGTAGAGACAGACCAGAGAATTTGCTGTTACGATATTTATTTAATTATTTACGTATTGAGATATTATCTGTCATTTACTAAAATTTGGTTCAGCTAATAGCATTCATTTTATAATTGTCCAATATTAGTGTTCTGGCGAAACACGACAAGGCAGAGCGCTTCGCTTCGATACAGCCCTGCAGATTTATTTTTGCATGTAATGTTTCAGCAGTTGGCACTTTTTCTCCAAGGCCCCTTACCTTCATTGAGGTGTTTCTTACTTCCCCAGATTAAGTACTGGTTGGAACATTAAAGTACATCACGATTACTTATTTACCGTCCTTCCAATTCATCATTCATCGTTCGTCATCAAATAATTTTGCAGTCACAACGTGTGCAGTTAAGAAACTGCTAATGGATAAAGAAACAAGAATCCGCTATTACTGTGCTTGGCCGACTAAAGACCTTACAAGCAAATTAGCTTACGAGGAAAGAAAGACTTAACAAGATATTTACATGGACGCTTACAAGAATATTCGTGTAAGGGGCATTACTAAAACACTGTGGTTTTACATCCTGCTGACAAGCGTTTCTCGTAACAGCAAAACAGCTGACTGCAGTGCTATGTGAAACCCTAGTGCAAAACACTGCTCATAACTTCTCAACCGCAGAGCGTGGTCTCGGAACAAATCTTTTCATTAGAATGATGTGTACATAAATAATCTACTTCTTGCTACGATGGGGAGAGTCATAATATATTCCACATAATATGCGTTGTGTGCGAAATGTTTGTTGAAGAAAGCTCTTGGATAAAGACAGGACTGAACCAAACTCTTGTTTGTCTGCCCTCTTCAGACAGGACTCTCCGCTGACTTCGCCATAATCAAAACGTACGACCGACCACTTTCTTTGTTGTCAACATACGTGGGCCCTTCACAAAGCTGTCTCTCAGCTGTAACACAGAACAGTGAGAGGAAGAAACCGGCAGCGATGCAAAATAAAAGATACACGTCACCGAGAATCACAAAATTAAGCGGTACAGATGTCTTTCAGGAGGTAGAGACAGGGAAGTGGGCGCATCAACTGCACTAGCAAATAAAATAAATTATAGTTTCAGAATATTTGCGCACTGTAACTTTCCACCAAAAAGAAAGAACGAAACATAAAACAGAAACAGAGACTTGCCATCTTCACAGTCGCCGTGAGAAGCTGAAATCTTACCTGGAAAATTACTACTACATTTACTAAACAACTCTTTGTACTTTAGCAGTGGCCGTGCAGATCCATTTTACACAGATTAGCAAAAATTACTCCTGAAATCGGCAGAAGTGATCGGCATATGCACAAAGCACAATGATTTTTGTCTTTAATTTGACCATCGAAAGGGGGAAAGTCTGATGTCAGATACAAATAAAACTGACCTTTCGTTTACTAGAATCCACTTCATCTTTAGTTCTCGTACTCTGCACCAAGAGGCTCTGGGTTCTGGTAACGGGCTTTCTGGAGTCAAAAACGGAAGCTGCACTGTCTCTCACATCACAGCTGAACACTGGGGTTTCCTCACCACCGGATGGGACGTCTTCACGAAGTGACTGCAGGGAGGCACTCCAAGGCTTCCTTGGTAACCGTTCATTTAGACCTTTCCCGAAACTAAGACTGCGCTTTAACGAACTGCCACCAGAGATCACTAGATTGCTAAGATGTTTTCGGATCGAGAAACTTCGCCGAAGCAGAGGATCTTGCAATGGCGATAGCGTCTCCTTGTCGCTTGCTCCAAGCGATTTCTTTTGTTTGGAACACGCATTTGTTTTGACGTCAGAATCCGGAGGAGGCGTGGTGGCAGAAGATTTCTTCTGCTGGCGACTGTTTTTCTTTGAGGATTTTCGAGAATTTGATGCAGCGTCCATTTGACTGCTGAGCGTCATTTTGTCAACACCACGTGAACAAATCTTCTTAACACATCTACCTAATATCCTGCACTAAAGCGTAATTAAATAATCGTAAGCGGATTTCTACAATTCAATTTTTTTTAAAAAATATCCAAAACAGCACCTTCTATGATCGAAACTTTGTAGTGGAAAAATTATAATAGATAAATTAGTTTCTAATAGTAAAAACAATTTAATTTACTTTCTTCTTCATAAAAATGTTCCATCATGAACATCCGAAGTAATTATATTTAGATAATACTAACGGAATACCCAGCTAATTTGTTTAGTGGATGCAATATCACAGTGAACATTAAAGTACTTTCCTTTTATAATTTCTTCAATGATCACGGACTAAGAAGGATTTCTGCCCGTGATAACGATTTTGAAACACACAAAACCATATCTTCATCCAGGTAATGTCACACGAATACTTTTTTACACAATCAATTTATCGTAGCAGTGTGAGAATATAGGCCTAAATGTTTCACTTGGTTATGTTTCGGGAATTTCGTAAATAATTTATCGGTTGTGTATTCATTCTGAAGTCTCACTGAAGATTTACGCAACAGAGTTATGTTGTACAAAAAAAAAGATAAACATACGTAGTGTCCTTCATAGGTTGATACTTGTAGCAACTGTCTTCCTCACAAACAGTCCATTATCCTCTTTTCACGATGTATGAATGACACTTGCATGCCATAGGTGACGTAAGATAATTATTCGCTATCTGGAATCCTTCCATTGGAACCGAACAGGAGCACAAACGATACCAACATAACAAAGAGTTTTATAGTTATCTTGACCAAACACAGGTGTCGAAATTTATGATAATCAAATGCCGCTGTCACTATAGCACAATTTTATTTCGCACTACGAGGCGTTAAAATTTATTATTCAAATTCCTGGTCCAGTTAGTACTTAGATATGTCACAATTTATGATATCTTAAGCTTTATTTATTCACAATCCACTTTTCTTAGGCTGCAACTTTTTAAAATACGTCTAATATGAACTGCAGCAATTGGATCACTCTAAGCGCTGCCGAGATTATTCCGATTCGACGAAATCAACTTCGTGTCCAAAATCAGCAAACAATTAAAACTCTACGAATATCAATGGACGTTTTCACAAGTTTTGCACTTAGGGTTATTCGAAATTCATGCCTTTACTCTATAACAGGGCATTTTACTTTATTTAGTGTTCTTCATAAAATACGCTCTCCATCAGATTTAATCATCCCAAGTCAGTAATTGGTATTTTCTGATGCGATGTTATTCCGTACCATATGCGGCAATTATCTGACGCCGCACTTCATGCAGCATTATCTCCCATCAACCGAGGGATCTCCAGATTGGGCGGTAATTGAATCACGAACAGGTGGATGAGGCACTAGCGAGAATCACGAGAAACAAACGTTTAAGCGAAAGAATAACAGCAGAAACTGCAAATCCATGCATCCATTATAAGTGTTTCCAGACCCTGATTGGACACCCCAGTTACCGAAATTAATTTTCTACAGTTGGCATTATCATTTAGGCCCTTGTTGGAAAAGACACATATTAAAGCAACCTCTGAAAGCAAGAATACAGAATATCGAATGTTGTTGCAGACTGCGTCGTATAAAAGCATCCAGTCTAGTGTAATATGTCCTTAGCCGATGAAAAACACCTTACAGCGGCATGTTAACTAATGTAAGTGTTTTTCTTGTTATAAGATGCTAATTTGCATTTCCTCGTGTTGCAATATCCTGACTGCCCAACACTTCATGGTCAGATGTTAGCAATGGACCAAGCTAATATCTTACTTTGCAGTATCAGTATTCTATATTAATAAAATAAAAATAAACTGTATACTGCACACAAATATAATTTATCGGACGACACTCCTTGATCTTAAAATATGGGGAGAAAGAATAATTTATTACATTTGACCAGTTGCGAGTGAAGTACATAACATGTCAATAAAGAGAAACATTTGTTAAGAAGACCGGACTTCACTTGAGACCGGGTAAATAAATCTTTTACCGCTACAAGGATTTTTGCTAGCATTCATAATTGTAAAATCTGATAAGCTGTGTATTATGACCACGTACAAATCACGTAACCTGTTCTCCGCACTGATGCTGATTTCTTAGTCTACTGACGCAAGGGTGGCAAGTTTGTAGGAGAACTCTATGCTGACCACGTGTTCACTAAACCATCTTCATGTAATCTGCAGACGAGTGTTCACCCTGATAATGGAGGCAGTAAAAATCTCTGAAACGTCGGTTAAATTATACCAGACTATACGGCTCAACACCCCAAAACACATTCATTTTAATATTCGTCGACGTACAGACCACCAATACGTAATTTCGTCAAAATCCGTAGTGTAGTTGAGACCAACCCTCAATTGTGTGTTCACTTCATGCAATTTATGTATAAAAAAAGACCGTAATTGACGCCATATTGCAATAATTTTGTGATGGTTAAATGATAATCTGGCACAAATGCGAAAGGATTCCACAATCCTTATCACTATCGTAAATGTAGAAGGAACTGATAGGATTCGCTGTCACAAGTGATGTCCTGGCAAAGCAGCGACAATCGTCACGTGACAAGGGCAACAACGAGTTAAACTGTTTTATGTACATAGTCTAGAATGTTATGTCACAAAAATGCTATCAAGATAACAAATATCGATGTTGGTCTTCCGGGTAGCAACGGTGGTATGGGCTTGCAGGTAGATACTAATAATTTAGAGCGACATACTGCCTCCATCTTCAGGGTTAAAGCCCTGTATAAAAGTTTTTAACCAAAGCTTACGGGGATATTATCGGAATAAACATAAACATGTTGAAATGAACACCACATTTTAATGCAAAATACAAAAATAGGATACCAATTGCGACCTAGCATTTCACGTGGGTGTTCATGTTTTTCATTTACTTCGGTATTCGCCTCTTCATAAGATAAGCGTATTTTTAGAATCAAGGACGTTATCTGATATTCGGTTTGTCTAACAGTAGAATCTTATGTTGTGTTACAGCACCCAAATTTGACTTACGTCCTGAAAACATTGATATTTTTTAAAATAAATATAATAAAAGTATATAGATAATTTAGACTGTGGATATATATACACATACATGCTCGCACTCACCCACCTCCCCCCCCCACACATACATACATAACATATAGTACGCAATATGGCGTCTGAGTGTATATAATACACAAAAGTGGCAGTTCAACAGTTCAATGATTAAAAATGTCAGAGTGGAACCACGGTTCCGGAGAATTTGACGTAAATACGTCTATACGGAAAGGAAGTTTATATATTGGCTTTATTCTAAATATTTCCTTTATACCCACTAGTAGGACATTGCTTAATCAACTTGAATTAGTTACGCTTAAGATGGGTCTGTGGTAGGTGAAATATGTTATAGAATTTGTACATTTTAGAGTATCAATATATCGTGAAAACACCATATATATATATATATCTATATCTATATATATATATATATATATATATATACATACACAAGATTTTGATCTAGTAGTGCTACAAAGAGGATTTGACATCAACATTAAGCCAAACGTTTTCTCCATAAATGTGAGAAAGCTTTGATTTTCCTCCTTCTTTAAAACAACGTTAAAATCTCCTGTCAATATTATCGGCATTGTATTAGGATTTTCTGTGTCTCAAATGACTCAAAATAAGTGTCTTACAAATCATCAATAGGTTTGTAGTTACAAATATACAGGGTAACAATTAAAACTTTTTCACCATTGACCATACACTCTGGAGTTCATTATTTAATACTTCTATTATTTTACGTTTTCTGTACTGTCTCATGTATTCTGCGTTATGGAGTCTTTTAGCTTCAATGTAATCCATCTTGTACATAGTATGGCACAACAATAGATTTCTTAATAATTCTTATATAAGATAAGTACCTGTGATATTTTAAAACGTTTTTAACAGCACAAAATTATTTAGTCTACGAGGCACTTCTTCTACAAGCGATTCAAAGCAGAGCTCTTTCAGCAATAACGAAAGCGGATTGTTGACGGCAGTAATGTAACATAACAATGCCGAATAAACAGATGACATTTCCTAGGCAACATAACAATGTATACAAGCTGACCATTGTTGTCAGTCCATATTTACAAATTGTTGATATTTCCTACACATTTTCCTTACCCTTTTTAGCGGAATGACACTGATCCTTCCATATAGACGTATTTACGTCAAAAAAAATACATACTTATTATTCCTATGTGGCCGACAGAACCAAAATACATATTTATGAGAATACATTCTCATGTTAAGTTCAATCAAAATCAGTACCGAATTTAGTCGATTAAAAATGGGACAGGTCTGGTACGACTGACACATCGGATAGGCACAAACAAGATGGCATCATGCGCACAAACGAAGTGACAGATCCACATGTGTATGACTGGTCTTTGAATCAAACGAGGGATAACAATAAAGTGATATATGGTGTATTTATGGAACTGTTTTCTTCCTCGTCTCAACGTGACAAATATCAAACAAAAATAACCCCAGATTGCAGCCTAAATCTCGTAAACACTTCCAACTAAGCAGGTGATAAGGAAATTCCTAACGCAAGGAATGTGTTTGCGTCGCCTGCTAGCAACGTTGTATTGTCGACGTTCTGCTTTGTTTAACGTGCATAACCCGGCCCGGTTAGCGCACACAATCTTATGTTAACTGTCACCGAACGTCGCATACGAGTAGTCAGCACTCGTTCGTATTCTGGAGGTCACGGTTTTAAATCTCGGCCTAGAGATCGACTAATCTGATCGAGATTTTCGACGTTTTAATCAGTGCATCCAGTCAAATGTCGGAATGGAAACTTAAATTAGGACACCACTGTTTCATTCCGTATATACTTTGCAATTCATTATTCACTAAACAGTCACAGATTTAACAGAAGGGTAATAATAATGCACGGACGAAGTTGCACTTTTATTAAAAGATACCCAGAAATTAGTCTTAGGTAACCAAAATAAATTTTCTTATAATAAGTCAGAGGTTTTAATATCAAGAGTACTTACGAGAAAATGGTGAGCCAGAACTAATTAAGGTCATTACAGTCTCCAGTTAAAGTCAACATAGAACTATTTCTTCTATTATTTGGTCCTGTCTACAATGCAAAACGAAAAAAAAATTCACAGATAAGATAAACAGCACATAGACTCTGTTCAGAGGGGCGGGGTATAGCATCCAACCAACAATGAAGTTAAACCCCGAAGGGAGAAGAATAAGCCTGATATCAAAGACGATGCTCCACCTGAACCATCTTCGAATCTAATTTCGAAAATTCTTTCATCACTGAAAAACTGTTCTTCGGCTAGATGACTCATTTTATTAACTCAGTAAAACCATCAAAGAGAAAATAGATAGTGCTTTTAAAGAATTCAGACCCTCTGGAATCGGAACGCAAACACGAGTTATAATTCTCTCCCTTCCAAGACATCATACGCGGACTGCAGCTATTGGACGTGCTGTTTAACAGAACCCTTTGTTCATAATGTGTTGAAGTGATGGAAAATTTACCGCGTGTTAATCCTAAATATTTATAGCCTATAACAGGCAAATAAGTGGGTTCACAATAATATGCGAGAGACCAAAAAGGAAGAATTTCGTTTGCTTTACATTTACATTGTTAAAAACCTGATGTTTAAATTAATTCACAAATGAGACTTCTTGTTTGCATTTTTAACTTCGACCTGATGTTTAAATTAATTCACAAATGTGACTTCTTGTTTACATTTTTAACTTCATAACGACGTTTTAATATAATAATAAAATCATACTCAATAAAAAGTAATAATTTTTAATTTTGTGTAACTTCGCCTTTCAGATATAAGCCGCTTTGAATATTGCATATTTATTTATCGTTGTCAAACTCTAAGATAAAGAAACATTTCGCATGGTCGCCATGTTGTTTATACATTACAGAAAAAAACTAATAAACTGTGCATATTTTTTCGAAGATCTATTACCATACACAATTTTAGGACCCTTAATGTCGATCCCACATTACAGATTCGCATGGACATCATATAAACTTTTATAACATGTTTTTAAGCTTCACATTTGCAATAGATGGTCAACAATACGGCCAAACATTCTAGAGAGTCCATTGAAGGCGACCTTCTATGTTAGGTATAGCGAGGATGCTCAGATACGTACAAAGGCTTACAACTACAAGCAATACTAAGCCAATCCAATCACAGACTGCTGCCAACAAAACATGGCGTCCTATAAATACTCCGATCAGTCAGACAGCGGAACGCTCAAGAGCGACAGCTTACACCACGTTTGCACAGATAATATCGCAACACTCGTTCCTGAAATGAACTTTCTTCCTTCGGCGAAACATATGCTACACATTTTTGGAACAGTCTCCAGGAAATATTTGGGTCTGGGACAGTGATAGGCAACATGCAGCCAGTGAACAGACTGTGGCCCGTCACATAATTTGGGAATGAGCCATAGAAAGGAGCTATCTAAGCTTAAGTGCAAACAATTTCAAAAAGAAATATTTTAATGAAATAAATAATTTTATTGATATATAATTATAAAGTTAAAATAGCGTTATTTTGCAAAGGTACACGTTCCTTTTTGACGAGATATTAAATAAAAATATATAAAAATTACTGAATAACTAAAGTGTTATAAAATTATCAGCGACTTAAAATCAAAACCGTTTGAAAAGTAACAAACAACGTCTTCACAATAAACTAAGTTGGAGAAAAAACAGTTATTGCTATTTTAAAGTAAACACCATCTGTGCTCAAAGTTAAACAGTTTAGCTTCCTGTCCAAGCCATTAATATTTTCTCTTCGGTCTTCCCCAAAGATATGAATGCCCATTAAGGTACGCCGTAATGAACAGATCGCCGATCCCTGATTTAGGAGTAAGAAAGAAACAGGATGGACAAAATTAGGAGACGAGGCGCCTTGCGTAGGCACAGTCGAAGTCCGTTCACAGACAAGACAGACTTCACTTGGCATTATTCACTAAATATTACTATGGTGAACACATAAAGTAAAATTTTAATGAGAGGGACAGATGAGAAATGTGTACAAATTTTAGTTGGAAAACCTAGATACCGAGATGCCCCATTGGAGTATAATATTAAAAACGATATTAAAGAAGTAAGGTGTGGGGGTTTGATTTGAATGGTTCAACATGGAGTCACATGACAGGTTATTGTAAAAAAAGTCGTGTTCCGACTTCAAGAGAAGATGGGAAAGTTCTTAGCCCTATGAGTTACTATCAGTTTAATATAATTCTAATTGATCACGTGAAGTTTTCCTGCGAAAATTCTACTGAATATAGACCCTAGTGGAAATTGTGGCAATCATATGAACTGCACATTTATACTCTAAGTAGTTCGAAATCTGTTTACTCTTCAAAATCCAGTAGCAATTAAATGTACCGCCTCCTTTAACAATCAGTAACTCTGTTTTGTTCTAATGGGTTTCTTATGATACTGCACAACAGAGATCATTTTCTTAACAAGGATTAAAAGGTGGTCTTTGTAATAGATAACAATTGCCCTTGTTCTAATGGGTTTCTTATGATACTGTACAACAGAGATCATTTTCTTAACATGGATGAAAAGTTGGTCTTTGTAATAGATAACAATTGTCATTTCTTTGAAGCACGAAATTAATTCTTAAATATTATTTAGATGAATTTCGGCTTAAAAAAGTTGAGAAATGAATTAAATAAAATCGAGTAATCAATGCTTTTATACAGATAGTTACCATTAATCCTTACACACAACAAAGAACAAACTATCGGGGCAAATTAAGCTTACGAATTTGTAATTTTATCACAAGATTAATGTTCAGATAGCTTGTGTATTGCAATTCATCATTTAGAACATTGTTGGCTCTAAACGAATTTTCTGTACTGCTTCGGAATACCAGACACTGATGACCTTGTACATGATAAACAGCGACTGACTACACGATATTGTGTAACACTGAATGGCTGTAAGGTTCCGATACATTAACACGTTTCATCCTTTAGTTAAAATATCGCCATTATGGCGTACATTCAAGACGACCTAACTGACAAACTTCTATATCATAGACACATAATTCTTGTTAGTGCAAAATGACTTTATAACATTACATTATTGTTGGACTTAAACTTCATACATAATAATTAATCTAATTTCGGTTCCCCCCAATATTAATAACTAATACATATGTATTCAGAAGTTTTCAGCTGTTATTTTTCGGTAAACATATATTTACGAGCTTCAAATTTCTAATTTAACCAAGTACCTTCAGGACGATCACCCCCCCCTCCCCCCCATAAATATTAAAGGGCGTACAAAATTTTGGTCGGAAAAACTGAAGAAAAGAGAAAACTTAAAAAACGTAGACAGACGGGCAGATAATATAAAAACGGAGAAAAAATAAATATAGTGGGTTTGGATCTGAAACGTTTTGGCTAATGACAGAAACCAATGTCGTCCTTTTTACCGCAATCAACTTCGGGCTTCATAAAAAAAGAATGGGAATACCATGGCCAGCTGAGTAACTATCAGCTTTTAAGACGTGAAATTTGGTCGACTGTGTTAGTTTTCGGTAAGAACAGTAACTCACCGCACTGCTGTTTAACGCGGCATAAAATTCTAACAAAGCTGTGCAAAAACAGGGCACACATGAGTCATGACTTTCGTTCCTTAACCATTGACACTGAATATTCTGACTTAGAACATGGCAAAATACCGACCAGAACACAGCGTAACATGACCTACTTTTAGTCTAATAACAGTGCATATGATTCCAATATGTAATTTCGTTTGAGTGCCCACAAATTTTCCACTGTACCTCAACATCAATAAATTACTAACCACCTCGTGCAAGATAAAGCAGCCATGGTCGTTTTAAAATAGCCCTACGCACAGATACGACATATTTATCTACTCGATCTGCCTTTAGCTCCTTTATCATAACTGTGTCCATTGTTCTGCTAAGTTGATAAGAAACTTACACGAGAAAACAACAGCGGGCTGCAAAGAAATGAAACACGGTCTTCCTTTCAAATAAAACTACATTTCTATATGCAAAACAACAGATTCACTACACTTCCACACACCGATAACTCTGATGCAATTAACGAGCACTTTTCTTCACATTTTGCACGAGAGGTAACTCCACACACTTCGCACTCACTGTCTCTCCAACAAACACCAAATGAACTGATACGCAGACCTGTTGCTGCAATACGTCACGTCCCAGATAGCACGACAAACAAACAAACAGAAAACGAAAGAAATTGCCACGGTATTGTACTACAAAAAAAAACTCGCCAGACAATTGAAGTTTTGCGCTGTTTTACAAAATCCAGGTTCAACTGTCACTGAAGACTTGCTTGTACACCCAATCCGAATAGCGGGGCGCTGCTAAGTAGTACAGCTAACAGCTGACGTACCGCACATTAGAATACCTGTGAGCGGAGGGGGGGGGGGAAGGGAGGGCAGATAACGTGGTACAGGATGTTCCATGCATAGACGCTCGGGGTAATACCTCGAGACAGAATTGTCAGCACGGAACGGAGAAGGTTATCGAAGTGGTAACTGTCCAATGTTTCAGCGGAAGCACGATTTTGGGTTGATTATTAGGTGGAGATTTGAGGTTATCACAGCGATCAAAACATGGATTTTGGTGTCGTAGGTTGTAATGCCATGTGGACTTGTACGTAGATACGAACGTTTTGAAGGAACATTCTGTATCCATCTCCAGACAAACCCAGAACACCAACATCAATAATGGGTTATTATCAAAGATGCTTTAATTGCAGGTAAAACATTCCTGAACGATATGAAAATATGGGATGATCATGAATAGTGTGACAGGGATTTTGAAACAGAATGCCATGGTCTATTTTAAGACCGTATTTTATTATCTGAAGATACTGAAGAAAACCATGAAAATTCTAAATATCGACGATAACGGAACCAAGATTCAAACAGAGTGCCTCCAAATTACAAGTCTACGGCTTCGCCGAAACAACATTTGTAGGTACCAGCTTCGAATCCCAGCCGGTGAGGTGTTTATGGTTTTACTCAGTCACACCGGACGAACACTGGGGGCCGCACCTTCATATCGACTACAATAATTTAACCAGTTCCGTGACCACTTTCACATCTCACTGACTACACAACCGAAGAATCTATGAAGCAAGCTCAGTCGAAAGGGGAAAGAATTTATTTGAAAGTTTATTTCCGAGACCAGGATAATCCAATACAGACTGAATTATGGCTACAGAATGCTCCACCAAGAACGCGCCAAGCCGATACCACAAACTATAATTTTGGATCAAGAAGCACCAAAAGCACAAGAGGACTGCTCTGGATATATTTTGGAAAGTTTATTCTTCACACGAATAAAAGAAAGGGTGGAAATAGTAATTCGCTGATTACAACGACAAAGCCATATTTCTGCGCAAAAGGATGACAAGACTAGCACAAATGGAGATTGATCACCATGCTGGGGCCCAACTGAGATATTACTGAGAGCTTATTTTAGCATGAAACCGGCACTGTGGCTTCCACAACGTACCATCTGGACACAATTAGAAGATACCCGGCTACTCAAACAAAAGTCTAAGATTTGCCCATGTCTTAGGTCAGACGATTTGAAACTGAGATTATATCTGACAAATAAAACGCAGTCTGAATGTAAATAAATGGAACTTACCCTTCACAATCGATCAAAGAGTATATCACAATTATCAACTTATTGATAACCTTACGATATAAAATGAAACAACTGAAGGAAATCGGGTGTCGTGAGTTCTTCCTAGAACTTCATTCATTGTCAAGCATGGTCCAACAATTGGCACACGTCTAGCTAAACACCAAGGCCAGTTCAGACTCATAGAGCACGTTTCTGACACAAGAGGTTCCCAAAATAGCAACATCCAGGCTACAGAGTGTTCCTGCAACAAGGTTTCCCCGTTTGAAAACTACAGGACATGCGTATGTGAACACAGGCTAAGGCTCAGACACGAGACCTGAGATTCTCTCAGCGGCGAAAATGTCATTGTCGGTCTTACAAATAGATAACGACGTTTTGAAAAAAGCCTGAATATGCAGGCAGTGTGTTCTGTAAACGCGATGGCAGTTTGTAAGTTAATGCAAAACGAGTTGCCAATTTTGGGTTCATTGTATCAGACAAAGGATGAAGAAAATTCTAGGCCTAGACGCTTAATAAAACTGATTCCTAGTTCCATTAGGCACACGTTTCATAATATATTCTAATTCTTTATATCAGCCTCTAATTTATATATTTCTATTGCAATAAAACCACATCACATGTTCTGTTCGCATTTTTAAAAACTGATACGTTCCATTCAAAAGATAAACAAATTAGACATTCAGTTTCATTTATACACTTTTGTATTTGTTTGATTTCCTGTATCTTTCTGTTGCTCAGAAATAAGGTCAATGTTCATTTGAGAGAGAGAGAAAAAGATCTCATTTCGTGGACATTTATAAAAGTGACAATTCTAGTATCACAATAGAAAAAGTGGAACAATCATACTTCTGGCAACTGTTACTCAGAAATGTCCTGTTTTCATTGTTGATTGTTAACCGTAGCATTGGTGTGCATGAAAACACATAATATGAAAACGTGTACGAGGGATGGAGACAAAACTCTACATATTACCGCCAACATTTTCGTACGTGTAACCTTTATACTAAAAAATAATTTCGAAGTTTCTAAAGCGGAGTTCTCAGTGACTATCTTATATTTTTGTAGGGTTTGTCTCACACTCAGAGACTGTCACCAATGTTTAGCATCACAGCCTTTAAGACAAATGCAGGACGGCGACCGGGAATGACGCGATGTGATCATATGTTGGCTTACACTGGATAAGCAGGGAGATGCAGATATTTGCTTTACCGACGGAGCAATAATATGCCGTCTTGCAAAACAACTGGCTGTCGGTGTGAATCGTGGCTTAACTCCAAGAGAGACTAAACGTGCAAAAATGGTTTAAGTGACGGCACAAGGCCGCCCTTTTTGCAGTTGATGTTGGTTCATGGCCCCCGTATCTGGGGAGGAGGGAAAGATGGAGAAGTGGAAAGGGATTATGCTGTAACAGATCGAAGGCAGGAATCGCACGAGGTTACGACACAATTCCTGTGCACAACGCAATTAGGCAAACGTCTTTCACAGAGTAACGCAGCAACCAAAAACGTCACGTGGATGAGCGGTTTATTTATTGTCTGGTCGAGGACCAACGATTTAACCAGTTCCATGTAGCACAGTCTATCTTAAGAACAGACAGTCGCTCAGATGATCAACAAATACCCAGCCATTTATGGCGTCAGAAGGTTAATTAACATTTTCATAACAGCTTGACACTGGACCTTATCCTGAATCAGAAGAATCAAGTACATATGTCCCCACCGTATTTCTTTAAGATGCATTTTAATATTATTCTCCCATCTGCGCGTAGTTTCTCTCTCATCTGGGGACGGAACAAATGGACCGCCAAAGGCCCAGTTCCGCAGAAACACAGCCTCACTCCAATTTAAATAATAATAATAATAAATTATAGGAACATCATACACTATTTGAAAGACGCTAATGTAAAATATGCCTCACAATAAATCTATATAATACATAACGCGTATTAAAAACAAAATGTATTTCAGAAATAGCTGCTGCACTATGTACCTTAGGGTCAAGGTTTTTCTCAGGTACACAGCAGTAAATACCCTGTAAAATGCTACACAGGTCACTTGTAAACACAGCAACAGAACTTCTGGTTCCACGCAGTGGGCTGAATGCGGTGTAAGTTCAAGAAGCACTCTGATCCATGGAATTAGCATTAATAATATTCGGCTAAAAGACTTATTTTAATTAAAAACAAGTGTTATCGTTGAAAAAATTGGTATTAGGTTCACAACCGCATTTCGACTGGTGAATGTAGGCCATTCATGACCTCGCCCGCCCAGTTCTACGGTTTGTTCCCATATTCTCAGACTAACGAGCTTTCGTAATTAGGCATAAACAGGAGGAAACTGGTAATCTTCAACGCCAGAAGCCATGTTTGCCGTTCAAAACAACAACGTGTTTGGTGACAGGTCACTGGCGATATTAGGGGACACTAGAAATTGTATGAGACTAGATTTTATGATCAATAAATAGTGCAGCAGCCACAAAATATTCCGTTTAAAACGCAACTCTGACGATCTGACGACAAGCCTAATATTATTTATAAGCTTTAGTGTCATTAATGTAAAAAAGACAAACGATTTTTTTTAGTTTTTATTTGTTAGGAAGAACTTAAGAAGAAATTTGTAACAGATGCCCACCACAAAACACTAAGAGACACAAATACTTCATGCGTACTGAAATCCTGTTACCAGTTGATGTATCGTTGTTTTATTTTGTACTTCCTTGTCAGAATACGAATTGCTGAATGCTTCATAAATAGCAGCAAACGATTTCAATGCGATGTTCAAGAACGAGTACACATTCTGCTCGTAAATACAATGTTTGTATTTTGCACAACTTTTACGTCAGCAGCGGCCTAGCAACGGGGGTAATTTTCACTCGAGTGTCACGGGAGGAGGGGGACCTACCTCTGTTTTCAACAGCCTTGAAAATGAGGACAGAGATGGTCCTCGAAACGTCGGCGATTGATCAGCAACTAACACGGCTGATAGCCCAAGAAGACTTTATTAATGATAGACGCCGTGAAAGCTTCACATCATATAAAAGCAACTTTTAAAGTTATTCTGGAAATTATATTACAGCCTTGCAGGTCGTTTTCATTCCAATACCTATCTGTTCATCGACAATGACACCGAAATGAACAAATATTAAGGACGTGGCTGGTCATTATCGTACATTGTACTCCACAATCTTCTACACACTGAGCCGTATAACCATTAGACTATAATTACGAAACGGCATTAGTTTGTTATGTCTGAGACTTCGCGATATAAGTACTAACGAAGATTAATTATTGATTATTACTGTGAAGTTGTTGATAGTTACGCAAACTCTACAGAAAAGAGACACAACCCAGTTTCAGCATTCAGAATGAAGTTAGGAAGGAAAACTACTGTGTTGTAAAATTCAGCGCTAAGAACATTTTTTCAATCGAACACAGTTAAGAAAAATAAATTAGAAAATTAGGTCCATACATAGAGCGTGCTATTGTTTGACTCCTTACTTATTTAACGAAGCTGTTCCAGGAAAAACGACAATATAGTGACGAATGGGATCAGGGGATTCCCTGATGATGGAGCAGAGATGGTCTTCGAAACGTTGGGTTTTCCTGTACAATTGACAAGGCTTTTTTTTCAAGAAGATTTTATCGTATTTTAATTTTCCTCATGCAGTTTGGAAAGAATTTGATTTTAGAAATAAACCAGACTTAATAAAACTTTGTGGTTACTTCAGTAGAAAATATGACCCAGGAAGAAAACGTCAGTGATTGATGTTTATTGTCTACTATATGAACGCAAATGTACGCTGTAATCTGGGACATAAAAGGATCCAGTAGCATCTGGATTCTCCCAGACGTGAAAATCAAATGGACTGAATTGTGACAGGATTTATAGGGTCAGCCAGAAATGGTTCAGCTGTTTGAAAATACGGCTGCATCTGTTCGGATTGGAAGCAAAATTCCTCTGCAGATTGGGCGCTGGAATATTGCCCACTACTTGAACGCGGTGACTAACCAAAGACACAGGCTGTGCCATAATACTCGAACTCCATGGAGCAATATCCTCCTTGAGAAGCTATGCGTGCGCTCAGCTAGCCAAGGCATACTCTGCCCTGTACGGAACCTGAGGGTAAATTACAGTGTCAACATAGCCCGTCACTGGTCCCTATCCTTATTCACATTAATCTAATCCACACCCTCCAAACTTATTTACCAAAGATCAGTTTAAATATTATCTCCCATCCACACCTAGATTTTCCAACCCCAAATTTTGAATGCATTTCTCACTTCCCCCATGCCAGCTGAATGCCCCGGTCATCTTTTCCTCCTTAATTTGGTCGTCGTAATATTTGGTAAAGCGTGCAAACTCTGGAGCTCCTCATAATAATCCAATAATGCGAACTGAGATTAATGATAGAGGCAGAAACGTCGGTCAATTTCTACCAGACTACACAGTGTCACCTTCATTCTGGTCGCCGTGAGAACACTGTATCTCACCTATTCATTCTATAGCGTATCTTTCTGCCCTATAAACCCTATCCAATTGAAGTAGCGTCGTTAAACATTTTTGATGACTGTGGTGACGTTTTTCTGTGTTTTGGGGCCACAAAGACTGGTACGAGGACGTCAATGTTTCGGAGAAACATACTGTCTCCATTTTCAGGGCGCCAAAACGCAGATCATCATCATCATCATCATCATCCTCTTCGCCTTCAAAGATCTTTAAAGACGAAATTTAGTACTGCGACTGGAGCCACTGGAGGTAGAAAAGAAGACTTTGTCACGGTGGCAAGCGAGACGATGTCTTCTGGGTTGTTGCGTCGTGTCATCTGGTAGAAGTTTACCGACGTTTCAGAGATACTTGTTGCTTCTATCATCATTGTGATCTCACTATACGCCTCAAGAACCCAGAAGACAGCAAGATTTTTAAGTATGTACATGTTACTTGGATTAGTTTTGCTATATAAAGCATCACGGAAAGGTGTTCAGTGCTTCGTCTGTTGAAGTGATGATTTATTGCGCACGTGTTTAATGACGCAAGAACCTGTGAGTATAACAAGTGAACAAGTAAACAGATCGCGAGTTAAAATATATTCGCTAAAGTTGCCTGAAAAGAACAGCTAAATAAATGGCGCGGAAATTAAGTGCAAATGGCGTTATAGCAATAACAAGAGTGCGCATGACGCGAGGGCGCAAATTACTGTAGCACACACCATGAACCTCCTGAAAAGTATAAAGTTAGCAAAACGGTATTTGTTTAATTGATCACTAAGAGGAAAACCTGATAAAATTCTGGAAGGTGTATCCATTAACACATGACGTCGTGGTGACGTAATTATTACTGCTCATGCTCTTTAATCGGAAGGTCAAGGTTTGCAATTTGGACCCCAAGGCCTCATAACCTGAGAGTATATTCGTGATTTCTTTTTCAGTTTCTCGAGGTCTAGGACAAAAACATCTGGCATTGTAATAATTATAACGGAAAGTGTTAAAGAGCCAAAGAAGTCGTGACGGTGGTGATAATGCCAAAGTGTCTAGCAATGCCAGCAGCGAATTCTTCCTCGAGCGTGCATCAAAAACTGCATGGAAAATTAAAACCAAATATAATAAATAGAGTGAGATTTCAGGTTCTGACGGCGACGAGTAGCTGTGTTCTGGGTTGGTGCACCGTAGAGTCTGGTACGTTACCAGACATTGGTCACCTTCATAATTACCGAATTATTTTTAACACTCTGAAGCCGAAGCAAGTCTAAAAAATATTTTTGAATTCAGTCCATCATCACAAAGATCATCTAGTCAATGTTGTTTAATTAAATAATCATTGTTTACATTGAAAATCATATAAAATTTATATACAAAATGCAGGTGTACTGAGTGTTAGAGCAGCTGACATATATAGTGAGTACTGAGTTTTAGAGGCATAAGTTCTAAAAGAACTGTGTTCCGTGGGTCTGAAAAAACAACAACAATTTATCATGTTTACGCTAATTACTTGTGCCAGAAGAGAAAAATCTGAAGTTACGACACTGAAGCTTGTATAAAAACGTGTAACCGTATTATGCCTTGCTGCCCGAATGACTCGGCAGTAAGCCATTCGCTGTCACGTTGAAGCTTTCAAATCCGCCTCCAGTAGCATCCCACACGCGTTTTGCTTATTGTCAGAAAACGGTTTATTATTGCGTTATAATATTACACAGTGGCACGAACGAGCTTCTGGTGACCTGGCAGGTAATTCTGTCGTCCATATTCGAAATATTTTACGAGCAACAGGGCACATCAACTCATTTAAAAGCGGACCAATTGGGAAGGGCAAGGCAGGCTAACAGTGCAGAAGAAATTAGAACACTATGACGACTTTGGTTTGCCTTAAAAGAGACGTTTGAAGCACTGGTTGATTTAAATATCTCTTGACCAATTCAATTTTTCATTTTAGTGTGCTGCATCAACAGCCAGAAGTCCAAAAATTAAGCACAACAGAGATTAAATAATTACACTATGCAAAAAAAAAGTAACTGGCATAAAACTTGTTACTTTGAAACATGATTAAACATAACCAAATGATTTCTAAATATTAAGACATCTTTACACACAGTATTTGTAGCTGATTCACATCAAGTTCAGGGACAATTTTTACGTGAAGGACCAACAGCAAACAACGGAAAATCTCTCAGATTTCGAGAAGGAGCGCGTATGCCAACAGTTTCGAGTGAGAAAGGGCAGAATGGATATACATTGTAAACATTAACAATAATAATAAGCCTAACACAAATTTAACATGGTTGATTTGCTGATAGAACCCACCAACGAATAACAATAGTCAGCGATGGAAAATCCATAATCAGACGGTCTGAAGACCTATGATATTTGCAGAATAATAATACTTCAGTATCCAGATATAATATGTATATTTAGTTTGCAGAATAATAATACTTCAGTATCCCGATATATGTATATTCACGAACTACAAGATAGCTTACGAACAAACAGAAAAATTCAAAGAAGGGTAGACGAGTTCCGTTCCGGGTTCTGGTGTGTAACCGACTGTAATGCGTGTTGGTTAAGGAAAAGTATAATAAGTGTTTCCGGGACAACCGAATAGTTAGTACTATGACATATTTGAAATAAACATCAATCATGTCAATAAGGATAGCAAGAATGACTTAAGGTCCAACCGAAAACTCCATTAGTCGGCATGTGTTCAAAGAGTCCATACAAAGTTATTTCCTTGTAAGCATCCCTACAACTGATATACTTATTACCTATTTTAATATTATCACCGCCACTTGATCTCGGTCTTCTAAATGGTCTCTTTCATTCGTTTCTTCCAACCGAATTACCATACGCAAATCCGCCCATATACCTCAAACTTCTCTTTGACGGTAACACTAGGTGACGAGAGAATAAAAAATATGAAGCCCCACATAATACATTTATATCCATTGTGCTATTACGTGATCCCTCCTGCAGCCAAACAGTGAGTAATATTTTGTTCAGTATTAAAATCGTATGCCGTCCAGACTGTTATCGGCCATAGGCTCAAGAGAACAAAGGTCACACTTTATTTTCACATTGTTTGCTTTTCATTATAATAACATATAGAATCGACACGGACTATCCACTAGTTCGGATACATTTTCTGACAGGAGACATTTATGTTTCTGGTATGCTAAGCTTGCATGTATTTCCTTTTGTTCACCTCGAGGGCCGAATTTCGAAACTTCTATAATCCATACCAATAACATTTCGGATCCTCTAGACACGTTTTCCCTTGAATATCATAACTTGGTGACGTCATATATAGATGTCATGTTTTGTCCTTAGACTTCTCGACTGAGCTGGACTTAAAATGTAATTTAATCTTTGTTGAGTAGTAACAACAGCAGAATATCTGTCAACTGGTCCATCTTCAACACAACACTTATACTTAACAAACAAAATTACTTTCTTAGCCGAGGCTGGTGATTATCAGAAGTGCTTTGGCACGTTACCAACACTTCGTGAAGATATAGAGTGTAAAACTGTAAGTCCAGTCCCATGAACGTGGCAACACCTTGCAAGCTTTGTCTCATACCAGGGAATGGTAGAGGCTCCATTTAAAGTAGAAAGTTTATTGATTAAGCGACTATCAGCGTCTCGCACTCATCTGCCTGGCGTTGGGTAGACGGGACATTCCTAACGAAAGCCAGCATGCATGTACACGATATAATATGCTTTTAATTTAAATTAAATTCATCTTAAGATATTTGTATCTGAATCTGCTAAAATCAATTACTGCTATAGGACA
>NW_019059544.1:210755-226853 GCF_000696155.1 Zootermopsis nevadensis | reverse complement strand
AGGAATGAAGTGAAATTACCACCAATTTGCATGTCACTGGTTAGACACTAAATATTATAAATTCATAGCAACATGATCCAAAGCAAGGCTCTGTCTGGCTGTAATGTTCGCCCGGCAAATAGGCGCCAATTACTTCATCGCTCGGTTAATTTAGCTGAGGTCAGCGCCTGACATTTGAGTGTTACATGTGTCGCTTTTGAAGGCACGCTCGACTAAATGTCATGTGAGCCGTTGGTAGCTTCTCAGAATGACTCACTCAGCTGTCGGGAAGTCTGAGGTCCGATCACCAAGAGGTGTCAACACTACAGCCTGATTCACACGAACAAGTCGGTGACGATATAATATCATTACGAACATAATATTTTAAATATTATCTATCGTCCTAATTTTAATTCAGAAAACGATGATTTGAAGTTTGAAATCTGTCTCAGTCCTCAGGCGAAAACTATTGGGTCCTAGATCCGAACAAAACTGAGAAATTTGGTTTGTAGGATTCAAGACACCAACCCATCACTCATACGAATTATAACACGAATGTGTAATTCGTAACAGATGAAGAAATGAATACCTGATTCAGATTAAACACAATACTAAGGCGTTATTTTGTCCCGTTAATTCATCCGATGATCTATAAACTTTAGAGGTTATGTTATCATAGTACGATGCCTTTGGGAACAAATCGATGGCCTATTTTTACATTTGGAAGCACGCAACTTATCTAAATATTTTGAAAAGACGATTCGTGTCTCGAATAAAACACAAGGGGTCTCAACTGCAAAAGATAAACTGTTTAATGTTTGGAGAAATAACCGCTGTTTATTCTGAGAATCATGCGAAACTTCTGAAACCACTTTCACAATTTGCCCACAAAGAAGTTAGTATTAAAATGGATACAAATGTGAACATCACTGTCTTCTGGGCTATTACTCTGTGTGATTTGGTAAAAGATCACAGACGTTTCAAAAATTCTTGTTGCCTACAACATCAGGGCGACACTGGCTCTGATAATGAAGACAGGAAACTGAACTTTGGTAAACTTCTACCAGATTATAACACAACGCAACAAATTGAGAGACAGCCAACTTCATACTTGCAGCCATGAGAACCTAAAACCTTACTTATCGAAATGAAGTGACGATCTGACATACAATGGATGTAGTAATACCAATGACTTACCAGTGACACACTGCACTAACAGATGTATGTGATATGTAGAGAAACTCACCTGAAACAAGGGAACAACAATGTCACACAAGAAATAAAATGCTGTTGTGCATATATCATACATGACATGATCTTAATATTTATAAAGTTATTCTTATGAACCTGATAGACCTCTCATCAAAAAGCGGAATTAAAACATATTTGGTAACTGACGCACACAAAAAGAGAAATGGAAAAGAATGTAATGATGTTAGCTTATTAATATTTAATAATTATTCCGTGTAAACAAGCATTTGGCCTGCAAATTTTGCTTTGTGTGTGTGTTTTTCTTTAGCACTGTCGATGCTGACAGCACTTAAAAAACAATTTTGTTCTGGTTCATACTTCACATTAAACTCATATCGAACTATCGATTTTTCAAAGAATACGCATCATAGCACAAAAACTTCATGCAGGAAGTAACACATACATTTCATTAATATCTATAAATTTATATTGAAACATTTTCCGATATGTAACGAAATTCAAAAATAAAAAATCTGACGCTTATGCAACCCCGCAACAATAATATTTTTATTTCCAGAAAATGAAATTTAATTACAATGAAGCATGTAATACGTGTTACTTAACCCAGAATACCTGCAAGCACTCTTATTTTAACACCGACATAATCTGACCCACTTAACAGAAATTCTGTTATATTTACGGTTTCCTTAACGACTCTTGTTAATACTTCAACTATACTATAGGGTGGTACTAAATACTTTTAACAAATCTATCACTATTCCTTACAAGGTTTGGGACCATTAGAACAGTTTCGTGCTTAGACAAATTGTTCAAACCATCTTATTCGTAGTCTTCAATAAGGTATATAGTTTTAGAAACGGTATATAGTAAAACAAATATAAATTCTAATGTGTATTTATTTTTTTTATTTACAAAAGTTTTAAATTTCAGATCTAATATAAAATCAGAAAATGAATTTCTCAAACAATAGTATGATTACAGAAAAATAAGACAATAAAATATATGTTAGGGTTCAACAAGTGGCTGATTTGGGGGCGAAGGACGAGGTAAGTTAATATTACAAAGTGTTCCCCCACCAAAAAATTGAAAAATTCAAAACTGAAGACGAAAATTTCTGCGCAACGTAGGCCAATTCCTTCCAACACCAAGTAATATTAAAGCCCCAAAAGCTTACCTACTCTTACAAGCCTAACGTTTTCAAAAAAGATAAATTCTTCGGTAAACCAGCAAAAATCTTCTGGTGTAATTCGAAAAGTGATCCACCTGCGAGCTACCATTTCTTTAGTCCTACGCTCACAGGAGTAATAACGAAGAGTCATTCCACCACATTCCAACCGATAAATTCTCCAGCGCGCCGTGCTTCAGCGACAACTTCTCCAACTTTACTGTTAAGCGTACAGTCTAAGCGAAATATTGTAGGTGTTCTTGAAAAAAATCGCAATGCTTACTAAAATTAAATTTGCTATTGTCTGAATGATTATAAAGCTTGTAAAAAACGTGATATTCTATTTGTTTCGGCGTGCAAATGTTATTTCACTTTTAATTTCCGTATTCACACCCAAGGCAGGAGCTCCAAAATTTGTACTCTTCAAATATTACAGATAACCACCCAACGAATCTGAAAATATAAGTATAAATTTATTTTATTGCCAGAATATACAGACACTGAGTTTAACGAATTTCAAAATATATGTGGAATTATATGTATAACTCTCAAATAAAACATTACCAAGTACGCAATTACTATATTGCAAAGTCACAGTAGGATATATTTTGAACGATAACATAAAAAAAACAGGATAACTGACCGATCTCTTTCATACAGAGTAAGCTGAGTTGAGGTTTCTAAGATCAGTAACTGGATTACCCTAACTGACCATAAGAAAAATGTAGATGTAGGCTTACAGCTTATTCTCAAGTAAAATCCCCAGCAGTAGAAGAGATCCCAAAAGCAAACACTTGACTATGGCTTGCTTAATTTTAAACGTCTCCAGCACAAACCGTATTACTGGCCTCTTGACTGATAAATTAAAATATTGGGCGAAGAAGTCAGTTCATATTTTATTGATATTATTCCCTTCCGTCTTTTATTATTTAAGTATTTTTGTGTACACTCTATGACAATGATCATGAACAAACTCTACATAATCTTAAATATTGTATACAGTGTCGGTGTTGTTTCGAAAAGTAATAACATTGTAACAAATGCGTTATGTGATGTATAAGAAACGCAAACACGATTATACAAGGAAAATGGACAGTGATTTAGAAGGAAATGGTCATGGACTACTTCATAATAGATTTTGTCTTAATGTACTGAAAACTCAGAAATAATTGCTAGTATAAATGTCTAACTTCGTATAAGTGAAAATGATACACCTCCCATAATTCTCTTTAATCTACGTCTTTACTTCTGTCTTATACTGCGACACGAACAGAAAATTTCACAAAGGTATGCCACCCGCGTGGTGGAAAATCCTTTTATCACAGTCAATCTGTTAATAAAGGCGACCAGAGCCCTTTCAGCTGTTTCCTACTACACTCCGTTTCCATGGTCCCCATAACCCAAACACCGCACAGCAGATGGCGTCCTTTGATTGCAGTGATCGTAAAAAAGACTTCACACGAACAAGCTCACAGCTTAGTGTTCAGTGGCAGGTATACAGGCTTATGTACATAGATTATTTAATTACGTTGCATTACTGTTTGAACTACTAAGCACTGAAACTGAAGTCAATACACGTAAATATTTCTATGCGTTTCCCATTCCGGATGATCCAAAATGAGATGCTTTGCAGCCACCCGTTTCCACTGTCACTAAGAACACGTCGTTACGAAGGCTGAAGAAAATTAGGGCAATATTGAACGACATAATACATCCGTTTATGTTAATTTAAAGGCGAAAATAAACACCATAATGAAAATTTTTTAAAGCTGCCAACATCATTCGAAGTAAACTAAAACGAAGTCCTTTAAAGCTTTGACTTTACGTAATCATATTAATCTACTCGACGCGACTGAAAAGCGTCGAACTGAAATGATTTTCTCAGTGCATAGAACAGAGTGTCTTTCTGAGGAAGCTGATACTGAGTCGCCCGAGATCCTGATAGAAGCGACACTGCGAGTCGTGTGTAGCGCCTAGGAAGCGCTCTTCGACTTTCTGCTCCCCTCGACATGGGACGAAAGCTCACTTTGCAGAGACCTCTCTCCCGAGACCTCATTGTTCCCAGAAGTCTTGCCAAGGGGTGACCAACACATAACACCGCGGTTGTCAATTCTCGACTGTTCGCGATCTGTAGTAAACTCCAGATACGACTTTAATAGTTTTTTTACTTAACTTAGTGTCAAAAGGTATTTCATAATGACCCTGAAATTGAAAGATAAAACAGGAAATTACCGTGACCTAGTATTCGTCTGCATGAACTAAGAAAACATGGAGCATGAGAGGGACTGGTAACCGGGAACATATCACGTCGAAGCTGAGCCAACCACTGTTTAGGTGCGCTGGTACCAGATATCGCTTTGTAGTGGTTCATACCACTACAACGTGTTCAAGTGAACCTAGTATCGAATCTGAGCTATGAGAACGATTATCCTGGTTGATGATTTCGGAGGTTCTCAAGGGGAGTTTATTTTAACCCTACGAAGCAAGCAGGTTATCTGTATAATTCATTACTGCGATAATCATTAGTACTAATAGTGATAGCCGTAGCTGCAGAATCGTAGTGCACTCTGGCGTAAAGCCAACGCAGATCGATTCTTACGTCTGCCACATAAATACGCCCCACCATGTCAATATTGTGTCTATTATTTAGCACCCCTGACCCGCCCAATTGAGTCCCTGAGAAATCCCTAGAGACTGCGGCAGCTCAGCGACCGGAAGGAGTGTTTAGGGGAGCCGGGTTGTAGGCCAGAGACCACTCTTACGCCAGGTCATCGCGAGGGTCAGTCATAGAGCACATATCTCGTAAAAGAAAACAAGAAATATTTCTAGATTGGTCGCTAAAATAAATCTACGTTCAGTGAACAATCAAACATGTAGGTGCATTAAGACACGATAGGGTTATTTTATTAAAATAGCGAGGGGCAAACATGACCATGTTCATTCAGAAAACCAACTCTTTAACCGTTTCCTAAATATATTCTAATTATTTGTTATTCGCCATTCTGACACCCATAGTCAATCGTTTCATGCTGACAGAAGACACCAGATATTTTCTACAAGCACACATCCTAATACGCATTCCCAGGTAATTTAGCCTAAAGACAATAATTACAGCGTTCAGTTACAATTGTTTTAATTGCTAATTCTTTAAAGCTCAATGATAAGTATATGTCTCAACTGCTTCAACAATATTAATTAATTCATTTTATATTTCGTATGATTCTGATTATAAACAGCTATTATTTCCTTACACAGCATTAACCAACTGATCTTCGTAACGGCTTGGCCATATTAAACACATCCGCGATAAATAGATGTGCACGAAAATTGTAGTGTCGACCTCTTGTAAATAAGTAAAATATTTCCTCGATTTTAACAAGCACTTTTTCACATTTCAAATCTTCTGAAATCGGGGTGCGTTTTACATTTAATGGCGTCGAAGAATAGATATATCGTCTTCTTTACTGAAAATCAATTACTAAATCAAGGATGCGTCTTACAATCTATGGCGTTTTATAAACGAGAAAATACGTAATAATAAAATGAGGGAACTGGCTGTAATAACAAGTGCATATAACTGGCTCAAACAAGCAACAATAAAATGATGTCATATGGAAAGTTACAGGATGGTGGTACTAACACATTTATGGGCTCTTCGAGTCGATAAGCTGTCTCCGAGAGAGTAAAATTTACAAAGGCGACAATAAAGGCGAGTTTGGCGACTTTGTCCTGTGAATTGTGACGTCAGGAACCGGTCACATAACAATAGACGTGGGTGTCTCCTGAGACCTAGCGGAAACCGATCTATTGTTCGTGAAGTCTGGACCCGCTAGACGAGGCTATCAGATATCGCATGTGTCAGCTTCTTATTTTACTCCTATTTGTCTTCTTTTAGGCCAGAGATGTTTCTCTTAGATAAAGGCCATTTTACACTTGCACAACAAGAGACCAAGTTTAAAAATTATGGCTCGTAGAATAAATGACCTTTATGTTTAGTTTTAAATATCTAGCTGTAGGAAATTTACTTACTCTTTGAGTGAGATTTGTGGTTTTCACGACAAAAATAATGTGGATTTTGGTCTTTTGTGTTATAATGCCATGCAGTCTTTGGGTAGTCATCAACGTTTCGGAGAAGAAATCGCCTTCATCTTCAGGGCAGAAGTGAGTCCAGTTGGCATGTGGGTCGGTTAAATGGGGGAGACTACAATCCACATTTGTCACGGTTTGGTATAAAATTTTAGTACTTAGTGTTTTGTTACTTTTGTCTCGAAGTTGCTTTACAAAGTCCCCAAACCTCATTACCGGATTATGACCTGAACAGGCACGAGAACTTTGTTCACATCTCTCGTGACTCGCCATGTCCTCAACGTCCGAAACTAAGACAACGTTATTAAATCAGCCCACGACACACTCACTTTGTAAACAGGCAATGTCTGACCAGTGGTGATCTACGATGAACGTTTAGAAGGTATGATCGTAGCCTGAAGACAGTGTCAAAGTGAAAGGATAGAGTCAAACCACTAGATACTTTATTTTCCAAGTCCGTCACAGAATTTTCCGAATATGGAGTATTACATGTCAACCAATGGTCCATAGACTAGTTCTGGCCAGTTATCAAATTAAATTTAGAATCATATTAAACTGCAATACGTATATATTACTGCCAGATAAATTTATTTTTATTTTAATAATTAAATAGTTACTGTTGAATTTTATAATATTTCCGCACACAATACAAGCCAGTTACAACGTCTATATCCATTACATTAAACGGGAAATTTCTGACAAATAATTTCAAAAGCTCTCGTCTATGATTTTTCATTTTAAATATTTCAACACAGTCAATTATATCTATTCGAAATCAGTATCACATATCTGCGTTATTTTGTGTATTAAATAAGCATGTTAATAATCAGATTTCTAGTCTGTTATTTCTACTGTAGCCTGCACTGTGAGAAGGAGAGCATAACGATTCTCGGAAAACCCGCTGCGATTTAATCGATTCGAGAATAAAATCTGGTCGAGTCACAGCACATTACAATGTTCCCTGTTGTTATAGCCCGGCCCTGCAACCACCGAGGGATAACATAGACACGACAATTCGTGAAACAATTCTGTTCCCTAAAAGAGCAGACCGAGTGTGAGAACCATCGAACCTCTCCATTGCGTCCCGCGATCATTTTCTCACAGTTAAAGCGGCCGTGGCGTGCAGCTAACAGTCACCTGCATCGAGTACAGAGCTTAAGAATATGTGGAGCTCTGCATCTATTCAGCCATACGCTTACATCATGTGGCGATTGGTTAAAGCCCAGGCCAACTTTACACAACGCATTGCGTAATCTTTCGGACAGTTACTACGCTTACGCGGGAGTTATTTGATAACGGAGTTGCCGAGGTACACAGGCACATTTTCGCATGCACGACCTTCACCCATACTTAAACACACGTGCCCACCAACTAGAAGCGAGAGATGCGAAGATGGATTAGCCTTCAGCGGCTAACGTGAAAGGGCGATGTGTGATACGATGGAAAATCAACACCGTAATCACGCCTCGGGCGGGATTCGAAACTAAAGCATCGAGGGAGCAAAGTATATATTAGATTTATGGTCACTACTACTTCTACTAAGGCCAACGACGGCTGCTACTACCAGTAAAACCATAATTATTATATTAAAACCATTCAATTAGGTTCTTTATTTTAATGTGTTAACAGCAGCTACAGGCGCCAATTACATACGCAACACAATAAAAAGTAAATACAAAAAAAAAAATCCTATAAGACAGCCATCTTCGCACTCGTTGTCATGAAAACCTTAGACATCAAAACCTTTGTGTTCATGGACGCCACGGGTAGCCACTTCCAGCTGATTATGTGACAGGTCGCAGTTTCAAAAGGGCTGAAGAACAACCGATCACTTTCGATACACACCGACACGATGACAAGGCCAAATTCTGGTAAACGACCTGAACAGTAAGCGATGCGTACATTTCCTATCTTGCATCTGAAAAAAATCGGTTTCTAGCCGGCATATGAAGTTTGGCAAGAAAATATGAAAGAAAGAGTTCGCATGAAAGACCTAAGCGTAGATGGGAGATCCGATTAAAATTGATCTTAAGTAACCAAAGTGTTGATACTAGTTTTGTCGAATTTCTCACATTTTCCTTGACGGTGATTCAAGATTTCTCTTCACAGTTCATAATATAACCAAATTTAAGTAGAACAGACAGTACTAATTATTTCGGCATTAAAATGTATCTCTGATGTCTAACCAGATCTTATAAAAAATGTACATCGTGAACTAGATCCTGAGTAACCTACTTCTGTACGATCCATTTTAATACAGAATTATCATTTACCGAATTGTCTCCCAAGTGGACTTTTCATTATATTTCAAACAAAACTTTGTATCACGTTTTTGTTCCCTTCATGTCTGACCCATTTCAACATCCTAAAATTAATAGCCCTAAAATACTAGGAAATACGACAGACCGAGAGGCTCCTTTAATCTCTTCGTTTGATTCTACCGAGTCCACATATTCTCTGCAGAACTTTTAATTAAAAATTTTCAACTGTCGCTTTTTCTCTAAGAGACTTAGTTCAGCGCCCATAACGGGTAATAATAAAAACTGCACTTTAATCTTCACAAAACAGGATAGAGTGTCATCAAAACACCGTTTAGGCTAATTGTATAAACTGCCGAAGTAAAATATGTGTTACAAGGTGGAGTTCGGGACTGCTCTCAGACACATAACGCACAGATTTTAAGGTGAGATTAAAGTTTCTCACGGCGGCGAGTATGAGGATGATTGTCTTCAGGAATTTTTCACCGCGTAGTCTGATAAAAATTGGCCGACGTCTTAGAGGCCGCGATGATGAAGACAGAAAGGAGAAACATCTACGAATTCTGAGGTTTGGTATTTGGGCTTATTCCAAACAGGACACTCAAAAGATCCAGACGGAAATGAGATGGTGATATCATCAAATCTAACTGATATCGTTTCGGACAGGATATATTGCCAGTTTCGTGTTGGAATTATTGGGTTCTGCTGATGGGAAAGTGGTCGGCAAGTCAGTCAGTTCATTTCATGGTACAATAAAACATGTAAATTGACAATATTTTTTTAAAAAAAAAGGCTAACAAAATATGCAAAATCGCGAATTATAGCCAATTGTATCCAGCAGTCCTTCTATACAAGTTCATAGTCACTCATCTCCGTCTTTTATGGACTCAGGAAGTCTACTATCGTTTTGAAAAGAGCCCGCCATATGATCCTATCATGCGTCAGTTGAACCCAGTTCACACCCTTAAACCTTATTTCCTTAAAATCCATTTTAATATTACCCTCCCACTACGCTTATGTCTTAAGTGGTACCAAGGACGATAATGGTCAGATTTCCAGGATTTTCAACCAAATATTTCTACACGTCTCATCTTTCTCACGCTCGCTAATTTATATTCTGATGGTTCTCCTGATCTTAAAAGTATTTAGCTTACACAGATCCCTGACATTCTAAGTTCCAAAACATCCGACCAAGTCCGAGGTCCTGTGTAACATACCGTAACATAATCTTTTACGATGAGCAGTCAATGGGTGGAAACATAACTCTCAGATAAATGACCACCCCTTGCCGGCTGTCCGCAACTGCTTACTCATTAAATTAGCAACTCTCCTCTAAGCTTGGAAGCCGTCAAGGAGAAAACATATAAACATTGTCTGGTAAAAATTTCTATTGAAATGCCTCTGTAAACCAAAATGTCCTTTCAAATATTCCTTTTTTTCTGGGTGACTAAGCACAGCTTCCTGCAATATTCCGTTAATTTGAGTGTTCTAATGCAAGTTCTGAAGTCGCGCCCATCTCATTCACTCCCAGTTCCTGGTATTGGAACAACCAGCTGAGACGTTCTATAAACGTTCCATGTTATGTAAATGAGGCTCACAGCAAATAAAGCGACCCATTCGCCATTTACACAAACTGATAACTCTAATCTTAATGCAAGAGTGCATTAAGGTCAGGTGTTTTACCAGTTTATCCAAATTCATGGTAGGAGCTGATATTAACTAAGCTACCCAAGAAATTATCAGCCTCATATGAAGCCAGAATGTTCAGAACCGCATTCACAACAGCACGCCACTGGTCACTTCTGTGTATGTCGCCCAGTTAACACCTTAACATCATTGTTCGATACAAAAAAGACAGTACTTTATGAAAAACTTTACTTTCGTTTTTCTTAATGGCATGGTATCATACTGTCTACATCTTCTAGGCTTCAGGGCTAAGGCCATGAAGATGGAGACAGTATAATTCTCCGAAACGTTGATCATCTACCGAAGACTCTGCACTGTGTCACAACGCTGAAGGACAACATAGGCACCTTCTTCGCCGTGGAAAACATCATATCTCACCTTTCCAAGAAACACTCTGCTTCACGCAGATAATTAAAGTTTAATTACTCGTAAAACAGACGAATTATAATTATTTGTGTCATTACTCCCATTATTGTTATACGTAAACGTTGAAACGTGGCAATAAAACTTTTATTTAGTTACAATTGACGTTAAGACTATACGAATTGGTGTACGTCAATTTCCTACAAAAATCACTCAGTGGCAACAGACTCAGCGAAGAGGTGAAATGGTTGGTTAGACGCTTGTTGCACGACGCAGCTGGCGTCATGATTGATGCGTTCTGAAACGCATTGCAGCTCATGAGCGTTCAGGCCGACCGCCTCAGTACGCCTCATTACAGCATTTCCGCTATTGATCCGCTGGTAGCTTGATGCAGTAGCCTTTTAATGGACTCATCAGTTTCAAACAGATGAATGCAGGAAATCATCGGGAGAGCGGGCTGTTCGCGTAGCTAACAATTTACGTATTCCACATTTACTTTCCACATATAAATCACAGTCTCTCCTGTGAATGAAAGGGGGTATGGAAGATCGACATCGGATGAAGGTACCAAAACAGAACTACACAGAATCGGACGTGTATAAATCTTATTTACATGTCACTGTAGACCTATATAACTCCAAATCAAACCCAAGCTAAACCTACATAGAGAAAATGACTATGATCCTTACAATACCCTCCAGCCTTCTGTCATTTTTACTCTCATACGCACAATTATTTTGCTTAGCACACTCTGTTCAAACACCACAACATTATGCCCTTACCTTAGGGCGAGAAGTCACATTTCCCATTCGCCATTTACACAAACTGATAACTCTAATCTTAATGCAAGAGTGCATTAAGGTCAGGTGTTTTACCAGTTTATCCAAATTCATGGTAGGAGCTGATATTAACTAAGCTACCCAAGAAATTATCAGCCTCATATGAAGCCAGAATGTTCAGAACCGCATTCACAACAGCACGCCACTGGTCACTTCTGTGTATGTCGCCCAGTTAACACCTTAACATCATTGTTCGATACAAAAAAGACAGTACTTTATGAAAAACTTTACTTTCGTTTTTCTTAATGGCATGGTATCATACTGTCTACATCTTCTAGGCTTCAGGGCTAAGGCCATGAAGATGGAGACAGTATAATTCTCCGAAACGTTGATCATCTACCGAAGACTCTGCACTGTGTCACAACGCTGAAGGACAACATAGGCACCTTCTTCGCCGTGGAAAACATCATATCTCACCTTTCCAAGAAACACTCTGCTTCACGCAGATAATTAAAGTTTAATTACTCGTAAAACAGACGAATTATAATTATTTGTGTCATTACTCCCATTATTGTTATACGTAAACGTTGAAACGTGGCAATAAAACTTTTATTTAGTTACAATTGACGTTAAGACTATACGAATTGGTGTACGTCAATTTCCTACAAAAATCACTCAGTGGCAACAGACTCAGCGAAGAGGTGAAATGGTTGGTTAGACGCTTGTTGCACGACGCAGCTGGCGTCATGATTGATGCGTTCTGAAACGCATTGCAGCTCATGAGCGTTCAGGCCGACCGCCTCAGTACGCCTCATTACAGCATTTCCGCTATTGATCCGCTGGTAGCTTGATGCAGTAGCCTTTTAATGGACTCATCAGTTTCAAACAGATGAATGCAGGAAATCATCGGGAGAGCGGGCTGTTCGCGTAGCTAACAATTTACGTATTCCACATTTACTTTCCACATATAAATCACAGTCTCTCCTGTGAATGAAAGGGGGTATGGAAGATCGACATCGGATGAAGGTACCAAAACAGAACTACACAGAATCGGACGTGTATAAATCTTATTTACATGTCACTGTAGACCTATATAACTCCAAATCAAACCCAAGCTAAACCTACATAGAGAAAATGACTATGATCCTTACAATACCCTCCAGCCTTCTGTCATTTTTACTCTCATACGCACAATTATTTTGCTTAGCACACTCTGTTCAAACACCACAACATTATGCCCTTACCTTAGGGCGAGAAGTCACATTTCATACTAAATTATATTTAACTCTTAAAAGCTTTTACACAAGAAACAAATATAAACGATTCTGAAGTGAATGATTGAAAACAGGAGCCGATTTTGATCTTATCTTAACGCCCTCGTGGACATAAATTTAATTTGTTTCTTACTCCATGGCTCTACAGTCCTTAAAAAAACCTTGCCCGCCTTACATATGGGAGATTTCTTAAGCTATTTACATATCTGGAAGGACTTATCCGAGAGATCAAAACCCATACCCCATTACGCGTGGTGTTACTGAGGACTCATACACATGAAATTTCTTTACGTTTTAGATTGATCTGATATTTTCAGGGTCTATGTTACTGGACATCAAATTAAAGGAAGATTTGGCATTTTATAGGGTCCGAAATAAAAACAGGGATCCTTCGGAACCACTAAAAGCACCGCGACTCACGCTCAAGTAAGAAGACTACACAAAAGACAGATTACTCATCACACTGCAATGACGATGCTTCAACTGACAGTACTAGCTAGTAACAGCATCATCGTATCTTTTCAGTTCAGTACCCATAAACGCTTTAACACCGAACTGCGACAGTGCTGTAGATATACGAGCGTACTGCCAGAAGGAACAACTTATCCGCAATTCCAGTACGGCAGCGGTACACAAGCCTATCAGTGCCCCGTGCAGCTCAAGTGGAGCTAATTACACCTTACTAGCTTATCATCAAATACAGCCATCTGTTGGCGTGAACTGATAACTCTATCCCCCCCCCCAACACACACGCACGATCGTTTGCATTATTATGGGACATACTTTAGCCTCAATATACGTAAAACGATAATCAATGATACGGCAAGCTGATATATCTGTTGGAAAGCGGACACTTGGAAAACACAGTAGAAGGGAAGGCAATATAACGATGGGCCTAGTTCCTATTTATGCGCTCCCATCTTAGGGATTTGTCGTAAAGTGCTGAACCTTCGAATTCTTCTGACACAGGGCGACGACGGGGTGAGGATATGTCCCTGTGGAACTGCAGCAGCTAAATGGCCCTATGTCCCTGTGGAACTGCAGCAGCTAACTGGCCCTTGTCCCTCCCCCAGATGATGCATGAGTGAATATGGAGCAGCGGAGGAATGACGTTAGAGGAACATACTCCGAGAGAAACGTGTCCCAGTGCCACTTTGTCCGCCATGAAACCCAATGTACTGTCATCGGAACACATCACCCTGATCATGGAAGCATTACGTACCTCTGGACGTCGGCAAACTTCTACCAGACTATACGGCGTAACAACCCAGAAAATAATCGCCTTCATACCAGAATTCTGACTTATGTTCTCCCCTCTCCTAAAAATGCAAACAATTAAAAAAATATCAACTTCAAAATGTGGCTGTTTGTCTGCGTTGAAATTACTAATGATTTCTCCATCACATTCTAGATTGTCCGATTTATTTTCCTCTCCGTGAGTGGGGTTGTATATTAAAGACTCTTTGGAACGCCTTCTTCCTCCAGTCTGTCTAAATGGTCCAATTAGTTCTGCAATTCTTATGTTTTTCATCCCTCATGTACACCCTATCTCTTTCCTAATTTACCCTCACACTTGAAGTGTTATTCCTACCACTAAGCTTGAAAGAGCATTTTTACTTTCATGTTTCTGAACCGTACATCAAAATTGTGAAGAAGTTGTTTTAAGTTTCTTTTGTTTATATTTATTTACGTCTCCTGTGTATCGTAACCATATTTTATATTCAGTCTATTACAACTCCAATAAGCGACTTTGTAACATCGGGTTCGTGTATATGCAGCTAAAATGCTGAATAAGCATAAGTTGTAATAACGTTCACATCCAGCGTCAGTAAGTCTTCTGCAGATAACATGCTTCACTTGTTCTTGTCATTACACTTCATTTAAGGTCCTTGGACCAGTCGCAAAAAAGTTCAACGATAAGAGGAAGTAATTCGCGTCATATAAAATTCTCGTAAAAGGAAAAGTCTCATAGAACATTGTTTAAAGGCTTGAAAATGTTCCTGTCGCCGTAGATACGCGAGTTAGCATAATATCGGAGCAACAAGGAAACGTATAACGTTAAATAGCTCCCGAGTTCCCGATTTTACATGCACCACAGTGATTATTATAATATTTGTGAGCATGTTCCACTCCAAAGAAAATCGATATTTCATTAAAAGCAAAACAATATTCCAGTCATTAGCCATATTTCCAAATCGACAGTAACGCGACGGGTTCCAGAGTAACCACCAATATACTGATTAAAATTTTGTTACTGGTTCCTTATTGAAGCATATTTAAATTGTGATGAAGAGGTTATGTCTATTTCTGACAACAATTCTAAAAATTTCGATCCAAACATTTAAATAAGAAAATCCAAGCGATCAAAGGCGGTTAGAAAGAATCAAAACACCTTGCAGGTTTTTGTTAATGATAGTCTGATACGCTAAACCCAAACATGTCATAAACAGAAATCCGTACATTAAAGTGCACGAAGCCCACGCAGTCTTGGACCGTTGAGACACTGTTGTCATGAGTTCGAACTCCGCTCTGAGAATGGATACTCAGCTGCTTTTGCGACAGACCGATTCTTCATCTAAGGAACCCTATAGGATGCCTAACCGACTGAATAAAGTAAAAAAACTAGACAGCTTAAATTTAAAAAAGCGCAAGATGATATGCTGAGAACAAAAGTCTGCATTAAAACGATGCATTTTAACAGAATACAGACACCATTAAATTGGATGTCTTCGTGTAGTGTGGTACACGCTGACAAAAGTTTAAGAATATCTTACTATGTAAGACTTGAGATTCTCACAGCGGTGAGTATGAAGATTTCCGTCTTCTGGGTTGTTGCGCTGTGTAGTCTGGTTGATGTTAACCAACGTTTCAGAGGTCATACTGCCTCCGTCATCACCCTGATTACGGAGGCAGTATGACCTCTGAAACGTTGGTTAACATCAACCAGACTACACAGCGCAACAACCCAGAAGACGGAAATCTTCATACTCACCGCTGTGAGAATCTCAAGTCTTACATAGTAAGATATTCTTAAACTTTTGTCAGCGTGTACCACACTACACGAAGACATCCAATTTAATGGTGTCTATATTCTGTTAAAATGCATCGTTTTAATGCAGACTTTTGTTCTCAGCATATCATCTTGCGCTTTTTTAAATTTAAGCTGTCTAGTTTTTTTACTTTATTCAGTCGGTTAGGCATCCTATAGGGTTCCTTAGATGAAGAATCGGTCTGTCGCAAAAGCAGCTGAGTATCCATTCTCAGAGCGGAGTTCGAACTCATGACAACAGTGTCTC
>NW_019059544.1:128981-187253 GCF_000696155.1 Zootermopsis nevadensis | reverse complement strand
GGAAGAGAAAAAACTTCAAAAGCAAAACAGCTCAACATAATTCAGTAACAGGTACACGGTTTCAACGTAATAAATTCCAATACTTGCAGATTTGAGAACGCACTGACAACATACGGAACCAACAGATTGCTTACAAATTATTCTCACCGAAACAAAATGCTATAATATCTTCGAGAACGGATTCTCAGAAGGACACTTTCCAAGAAGGTATCGATGTGCTCGTACAGAGATCTCAGCCAACAGAAAAGCTCCGAACAATCCTGTCAGCGGAAGGCAATTTGCTGTCGTTTGAGAAAATTAGCTACCGGAAGCGACTACAGAGCCGGTTCCAACACACACCCCTGCACGGAACAAACTTCCGTCCATTCGAATATTCCAATCGATAGCAATCAGATTCATGAAGATGAGACAGTCGATTACGGGAGAGGCACATGCCAGAAGCCAGATACTGCACGGGAGTGGACGAATATATGCTTTTAACGTCCGTCAGAAGTAAAAGGCGAAGGAATCAGATGGATTAGGAGGGATAGCAGATAAGGAAGAATATACTGTCCATACCACAATCATTATTTCTCAGCTCCCTGTCTCAGTTCCTACGTCGTTAATGTATAAGGTTTACATAGTATGCGTCTCATTCCTTTTATCCATAAGCCAGTGACGTCTCTTAAATGATATCGTACCTTCAGGTTACGAGTAGAACTTTGTAGGAATTTCCCATCTCTGCCATTCGTGCTACATTCGAAACCCACCACACCTTATTTGCCTCCATGACCCTAATAGCGTTTCTGAAAGAGCAGAAATCACTAAAATGTTTACTTTTGTAAAAATAGCATTACAAAAACGATTCAAGTGATAAACGGGTGCAGAAGTCAGAAATATGAAGCTAAAATTAGTGCCAAAAAGGGAAATCCAGATTAATTAATTATGTAAATAACATAGTATGACGATGTGTCATGCAATTTCTGTTGGTACAGAAGGAAACCATAGGCCATTCTTTGACAGTTCAGTGATAGTCACGATAGGAATCATGTGCCCTCCGACTGTAAGGCTGATAAAAAACATTAGTGTAATTATAAAACATGCGCAATTTCAAAAAAAACACTTTCTTAACGACTAATTCTACCCTCCTTGTATATTATATCATACGTCAAAACTATTGGTGAAAAGAGGTCAAACACACAGCGTCTCCCTATAAAACCACATCCCGGTGGTAAAGAAGGTTGAAGCAAATTACAGTCCTACCAAATAAATTGAAGGCCCAAGTTCCTTTAATTTGAACCGTAAAATCTTCTTTCATCTCTCAGTTTTGTGATTCAGTATGTAATCGGATTACTCTCTTTACTCGTAACTACTTCACTTGCTGCTAATTTCTAGACAAGCGGAACAAGCTCAGAAGTGGCGTTGAATCTGTCATCGTTTCAAAAGATAGCTGGTTTGTGGCGAGCGAAGAAATCATGCTCAGTCCGATACAAACTATTTAATATCTGTAGAGAATAAAACACAAATTAACCAGTCAATTCTGCACACACACTTTGTATTGACCGTTTAGAGCCAAACCTCCCTTAAACAACTTTTCATGCGAGTTGAAATTGTGGGTTCGTGAGTTTGTTCGCGTATAGCTCGAGAAAGGATACACCGAGATGAGCCCAAATTTGCATGCTTATTTGTTGAGACCAGAAATAGATCATATGAGGGTCAAACCTCCTGAAATATTGTTCCACAGTTATAAACTAAACACGATAGAAGAATGGCGCCTAGACCAAACTCGCTCAAGTCGCCCAGGTCGCTAGGTCGCCACAGGCACCGTAGTCGTCAGGTCAAACCTTTATGTTATTAATTGCAAACAGAGATGGTACTCAATTTTCAGGCTACCTTCTAGCAACACTTATACATAAAGAATAATTATAATAATCACTTATAACATTTATGTAAAAATGGAAGAGTTTAAGAGATCGAAAGATATTCAGGACTGCGATCATGAAATTTTATATGACGGTGTATATCAAAATTGAGCAAATTTTTAAGATGGCTTTACTGTGAAATGTAAACAGCAAAGGGGTGACCTCGAGGTACATTCGTTTGTTGGATTTCAGGTAGCGTTGTGCGTTTCGGCCACATGCGTTCCTGGTTTAAATGCAGTACATTTTAATTAGCCTATGATCTGGCAAAACGGACAGTATTTTTCTAAAACATTTTCTCTTCAAACCCTTTTGTTCTAAAAGCTTCGAGCCCAACCCAGTCAGTTTCAACTGTTTCACTTCGTAAAGTTGACAGACCACCGCACCGAACAGAAGATAAATGGTCCTATGATTTATGTAATGGTTTTAACCGAGGGCACTTTATCTCCACACCACTATGTTTAGAGATGATTAAATACGTTCGACAGTTATTGCAGTAGACACAAGGGTTCACATAGAAACTTATCTACCTCCTAGCAAACAAATGAAAAGTTGAAAACTTAAATGCACGTTTCTATGATGGATGTTACTGAAGTTATATGAGTAGGAATGATCAGAGAAACAGAGTAGTTCGATGCCTCTTTTTAAGAGACTGCGGCAAAGCAAACAAGTATCTGTTGTCATAGAAACAACAAAGCGACGCGACGCGACGCCTTAATAAAGCAAGGAAATACGTATGTTGTGTAAATATCACTGAACCCAATCTACTTGTAAAGGACGATCCTACGTCTCCTACCTTGGAAGAAACACCTTAGTTGCATCTCAACGAGCAAGTCATGTTAAACTTTAAATACAAGTAAAAAAATTCTTGCGCTTAAAGTCATGAGCACTGTCTTCCTCTCGCACTGCGAAATTGCTTGCTAAGAGAGTTCAAAAGTTTCACTTTTTTGGCTAATGGCTTTTCTTAAAGCAGATGTTTCACTCTTTATGTGGAAACATGCGTAGCTCTTCCTTGGCGACACACGCTCATAAGGTAAGCTGATTCCGACCCGAACCCAAAGAAAAACAAGAACTACCTGGAAGTGTTGTAACTTTGCTAATTACCTTCGCAGAGTTCCATTTCGTAACTCGACTGACTGCGACTCGAGAATTAAATTAAGAGCTCACCTACCTGAGACTGTAAAAAGTATACCAATAGACGGATGTTATTTGGACGTTAAATGTACTGATTTTCTGTGTAGACAGGAAATCCAACCTTATTAGTATTATTATTATTTATTTTATTTAGAATTATTAAATTGAATTATATTACTTAGGTATCGTATTTAGCCCATTTATTTCTGAAATATGATTCAATAAATGAATCAAATTATTATTATTATTAATATGGTACATTTATATATTTAGTTTCATTTGTTTGTTTTACTTTTATTATTATCGAAATAAATTAATTACTTATTATATTTCATCCTGTATTCTGCTTTAGTGCTTGGTTGTTATTGGCCTTTTTGGCTATTGTCAAGCACTTAAATAAATGAATTGAATTGAATTATTATTATTTATCGTTAATATTATTTCTTACAAAGAGGTTTGATGATTGAGTATGGGCTGTATGAGGTACACTAAATTGAATGTAATTATTGTTCACATTGACGAAATGAGCTACTGACAGCGTCGTTAAGTAAAACAAACAACAAAACTTCGCCCTGACGATTAAATTCGGCAGAATTGAAGCTGAAAAATGCTAAAACAAAATAAACCCAAATAAAGAGAGATAAGACAAGCACAGGCCTATAGGCAATGGAAAAATTACTATTGTTATCACTACAATCTTCATCACAGATGTAGCAACACATTTCATTCTGTTCTATGACGTCAGTTTTCGATCCTTAAATCTTTTATTTTTTGTTGAAACTACTTACCAGTTCTTGCATTTCTTAACCGCGTGTAGCTATTAACCAAACTTCGAAAGAAGTTTAATCTCTATTCATATAGTCTTAGAAATATTATCGTGTATCATGTCAGAACAGGCGCATAAATGCTGTTGTGCAGTGTAATGATAAGCACTAACACGGACATCATGTAGTAAGGGAAAATATAACGGAAGGCGGACACATTGTCTACGGCCTGAACATGCGCTAAGTGTATCGTGGTTAATTGGTGAGTTCACACGCCACCTCATATGAACAATACACTTATCTGATGGCTTGTAACAGAGGGACATGCAGTTATGTTTTTAATACGAGAGGAAAAATAATTATGGCGCCATATCACTGGAGAGATGCCGAACTCTGCAGTTCAAGAGCAGGAATTATCGTATGAGAGCCTCTAGTGCAGTACCACTGCGCAATTTCGCATTACAACGGACGCAAAAGAACTCCGGACGAGGTGGTAACTCCGTTATTCTCTTAAGAGAACATGTTAATTTAAAAAACAAAATATCTTAATAACTTAAACAATTTGTGGCAGTAGTGTTTCCCGCACCAAATGTAAAGGCAATACCGTTGTAAATCTGGCTTCTGGAGTACAGTACTAATATTCCCTCCGCATGATATGAAATGATTAAACCGTCACGGCACGGTTTCTGGAATAAAAAATATATCTGTGCGAACATTCATCTTGTCCAAGCAAAACGTTTGTGGAACTTAAAAACAGCGCTATGATCTTATGGCTGAATCTACGAGACTGCTCCAGGATCAGATTACCGTTCTTCCATTTCACCACATCAAGAATCCTTTCTCCAGGGATTCTACACATTTCTGTCTCTCGAATTCAAAGTATTTGGAAACAAGAGAAAAAAATCTGGACTACTTTTTCAATGGATTGTAACGATTTATATCATAGAGTTTGTACAAAGGACAAAGGCAAACACGTTTCCCAAAGCAAAACTCTGTAGAAATTTTTCAAAATTCGTTTATATATATATCAATGTAACTGGGTCATATTTATTCTCTGTCCTTCCTGCGCTGACACTAGTCATTTTAAAAGTTGAGAACGTTCCAGAAGTTACATTGTTTCATTCAGACATACAAAGAGACAGGCAGACGGACGGGCAATCGTGTTAGAAAGAATCAGGAAGGAAAACACTTCAGAGAAATAAATTGTACATATATTTTTATGTGAATAATGCATACTTGCTTTAACACTCTTGGGATACACTCAGTTTATTTCCTTACTAACACGGAGACAAAGTTAAACAGCGACGGGACGGTTGTCAGTGACCATCAAGAGACGAAGTATTATAAACAACTGTTAACCTCAATATTTAAAATATTGATACCAGTGCTATTTAAGTGAATTTAATTTTCAGATCCAATGTTCCTTTGGTATAGCCTGTATTATGAACTGATTAGAGTGTAATACATGTTATAATGTCGATATTAAAATCAAATTAATAACTTATAGATATTATTTGTTAATATTTTGACAAATGGTGGATAAACGATAATTTGACATAAGCTTACGCCTTCTTGTTATGGTCTCACCCCAGCGTAAAACGTCTAAGATTATATCCATATTGTTCCAAAAGGCCACAATACTTTCAGCTCACCGACTCCAGGGGAAATCGCTTAAGGGGGCAAAGACGACTGAATAAAACACGAAATTTATTGTAGAGTATAAAAGGGTTCGTTGTATGGTGTTAATCAACTATTACATTCCTGACCACAGGGCGATAAGTATTACTTTTATGTGCCAAAATACATCTAGGTCACCATAAAATTCTTCGTAATGCAAAATAAATACAGCAATTTTGGTAGATACGCATCTTAATTCAATATATTAACTAAATTACAATAGATGAGGTTTCTACGACCTTCACCAGGTACTACTGGACAAGACAAAGAATGCAATAAAGACATCAGAGAAGAAATAAATGTTTGAAATACTTTTGTCAAACTGAAGACTGAGTAGTATTGGTTACAGAATATAACACAGAATGGAACCAAACTGAAAGAGAGAGAACCTGAACACCAGAAGGAAGGATATGGAGAAGAACTGTAAGTACAGTGTAAGAAGACTTCGGGCTTTCAAGGTGACTAAGTGATAAAAACTTCTCGGGCGGTAAACTGTGTCAGTTCGGAGCAAATCAGATTTCAAGAGAGATGAAACAACTTTAGACCTCTAACCAATAATACACTTAACTCAGCACCCACTCAATATAAAATATTGAGATTTAGTGACATAACTCGGTTTCGACTTGATATTTTTTAATTAAAATAACATCGGAATTAAATTATTCAATTTTGACAAACGTTTCTGTAGTTATGTCTATTGCTCTCCATCTTAATACCACAAACATATTATTAAATTTAAAATTACTCATTGTCAGGACTTTTTCCATCGCCTGTTCTTTAAAACCACGACGTTTCGGAGGCTGGTTCTGTCTCCGTCTTCAGGTGAGAGGTGCCTACTCTGTTGGGCCCCTTAGATAGAGCTAGTCTCTGTCACTAGTAATGGAAAAAGTCCTGACAATGAATAATTTTAAGTGTAAACTACCGTCGTCAAAACCCTTTAGAATTGAATATTATAAAATTGTCATCTTAAACACTTCTAACATAATTACAAAAGTAGCAAAATCTGCCTGCGTATAATGTGTAAAACAGAGAAGTCGTAGGATCCTCATGAGTTTAAATTGATAACAATAAAGTACTCCTGAGCCACGGTAAATCTCCATTCCTCCGAAATACTTCACTCCCCTGCTTTGGTATGATCTTGTTTTAAAAAAAGTATTTTACAATTCCTTTCGCATACACGCACTGTATTGATAGTTAATTAGCCATTATGCAGCAACTGTGTTCAGACACCCATTCCTTCTACTTTCGGTTTTCCTTTTGTTTAATACAGTTGTATCGACATATCTTTCAATAATTTAAGCACTTTCTTCATATTTAGTTTTCGAAAAAGCACAATGCATTTCACGGAACATCATCTACAGTCTGTCCCGAAAATAAGTACACACACCAGGAACTTTGCTGGCCGCCTGACGATCAGTTGCTCACCACTGTCAAATGTACCACGAAGCTAACGGCGGTCATGTTAAACATGTACACAAGATTCGCTAATTTACTAAGTGCCAATGTAACTTACGTAGTAGTTTAGTTTATTAAAGTGTCTTAATTTCATTCATTGAATGTGTATACACCTTTTTGGGGCGTCCTGTGTATTACCGAACCCACGTTAATATAACAACTTCTAATTCCTCGAAAGCCCTAACAGCTTCCCTAGTTTCTACATCTATGCAGATAAGTCCTTGATAAGCTGATAGTCACGTAGTTAGTAAAGAAATTCCCTACCTTTTAGAAAACCCGAAGGTCATTTACCATGTTCACATGATCTCACCACTAGACCTTATTCCGAGAACAGCGACTCAATCCAAATCCTTAAAGCCCAATTTTAAAGTTATCCCTCCCATCCACGCCTAAGTTTGCCGAGTAGTATTTTTCTTTTCAGGATCTGCGACTACAATTTTTGTCGCAGTTCTCGTCTTTATCCCATTTTCGAAACCAACATTTTGGAAACACACAGTTTAATACGGAAGTACTTGCTTTTACACCCCGCAGACTCGCCCATTTAGATTAATAATCTCGCCAATTTCAACAAAGGCAAGCTTCATCATTAATGAAGAGAATTATACTGGCGGTGTAATCTGGTATATCAATCTCAAGCAGAGATTGACTGGTTCATTGTAATTTAACAACACTGTTTCAATTATGGAAAATCAACGCGTATTCCACTTGTGCTGCAATAATTCTGTTTTGATTTCTTCTTACTCGTGTCCTATTTAAGTCTTATTCTTCTTCCTCCTATTGGATTTCTGTAATTTGTTTCTGACATAGTCTCATCTCATCATTATTTATTCACATAATTCACTTCGTAAAACTGGCACCAGGAAATTGTACAAATTTAAGAGAAAAAGAGCAGTCGATTCAGCCTATACCAACTGCTAACAAGATCTATAGCAGCGTCCACCGATACACTAGTACGTGTTCGAAAATGCGTACTGGAACTGAATCCATAATTCAATTTAACGCTTCCCTTGCCACCTTTAGACTAGCATTAACGCGTCTGAATTATATCCAGCAGAGTACAAAACTCGTGGGATGCGGTATTACACCCTCGCCCACTTCTGTAAATATTTAGAGACATTCGAAAAATAGTGCTATGGAGAGCAATTTCGTTATCATTGGGTCTTCAAATCTACTTTGACTTTGTACAGTGATCTCCATGGTAACAACAATACGACATATAACTCCGTTCTCCAGCAATCAACTCAGATGTTTACGATAAGTTACTGACGTCCGTGATGGTGACAAAGCTTGGCGATATTAGAAGGTTTATACGAATCCTTTAAATGTCTTCGTGCCCAGCTGTCCTTTTCTGAAACATGTTCTTAACGACTTTCCTTAGTCCCTTATTCAAGAGCACTAAGCAAACTGGGTGCCAATAAGTCCATCAACTCATCAAACTGTCTAGTAATTCAAATACGTGCATTGGCATAACGGACACCAACTGACCGATTTTTGTTAAACTTGATATGAAGATTACGTCACCGGACGATATCCCATCTTGATACATTTCGCTAATTCAGATATGTAAATGAGGCGACTGGGGATTATGTTTGCACTGTGATAATTCCTTGTATAATAAACAACTTTTAATGCGACAAAATTTGTAGTAAAATAGATAATAACGACATGGCAATAGCACAGAACGCTTTTCGATGATACATCATCGTTAAGGTCACGAATAAAATATGTATCGCAACATGTTAGAAACGCGTCTTCAGAATTTACGTTTATGTAGTTAATTTAACCACTATGTCACCTCAGTAAATATAGAGTTGAATATTAGGATAAATAATACATTATAAAGCTTATGGAAGGAAGCGGTAATGGACTAATATAAGGCACTACCTTGGCACTTGTCTGGAGGGACTGAAGAAAACAATGAAAAACCTCGTTCAGATTTACCCATAGCCAGTCAATATTTCTTCAAGATTAATACTTCTTGGAATGAGTCCTGGAGGCGCAATCCTCATCGGTACAGAGGAAGAAGAACAAGAAGATTTAATCTTGATCCTCTATCCCTTTCCGGCCACTCAAAACAGCCGCTTCTCTCTCTCTCTCTCTCTCTGATAACCCACACAGGTGTCCTGAAAAAGCTCTTATCCTATTTTCTCGGAAACGGCTTCGTCTCGTTTCGTCTCGTCTCATCTCCTCATCCCACAATCAGCCCGCTTGGCTCGACCCTTCTCCCAGCACTGTATAACCCACCAACTTCGTAACACCCCTCACTAGACCCTGAAGCTGTAGGCCGTATGTTCCTCCGAAACGTTGGCATGCAGCCAAAATAGTACACAGCCCGGCAATCCAGAAGACACTATCCACGTACGCCAAGAAATTCGTTCCCAAACCTGAAGGATCCACTACTATCTACTGTTATTTAAAACGTACAATGAATAAGATTAAGTTTGTTTAACAGCCTATACTTTGCGTTATTTACTTAGAGCAGACTTGACGTAAAATTTTAAATGAAATCAAAATGCAACTTTTTATGGATTCCTTCATCGTTTAAAACTTACCCGAATATCATATCACGACTACAGATAGCTGAAAATGAATTTACACAAAATCTGCTTTTTAAGACATGAAAAACACCGACTTTTATGATTGGACTTCTATCAACTGTGTGTGTGTGTGTGTGTGTCTCATGCCCGGAAAGTTTATGATGTCCTCAGTGCAGGTACGACATAAGAATTACAGTTTGAATATCGCCCAAACCTTCTCTCTCGAAAAATGTGAGGGAATAACCTGGGACGGCACGTGAAAAGCGCTCAGAGCTTACATTTTTATTGAAAATTTAAAGCCGCTAATCACGTTGTTAGCAGAACTGCTACAACTATATACCTGAAAAAAATTTCTAAACAAATTTTGTATAGGATAGCTGTACAGAACGCCACTGAATTCAAATAGGTGGCAGACGGACTAAAAACGAAGCAATTTCTAACTTTGTTGTCAACATTTATAGACCAGTATGATTTACAATGAAAAACGTGGCTTCAAATTATGAAGCAAACATCCTGTAAAAATTGCTAAAATCCGTTCACGTCTCCTTCAATCAGAAAAAAGAGAGGAAAATAAAGAAGTAGGCGCCACAGAGTTTTTTATTTTTCCGAAAGCACCTAAAGTTTCACCTCTCCTCTCATTAGCCGCCACTGAATTCCACATGTTTCAATATCTCGGTGAATGAGAATCTGTCGAAAGCTTTCGCAAATACCTGCCAGAAAATGTTTTCTTCCCAGAGCCGAGACGTCAGCAAACCCCGCCAAAAATCGATCGAATGAACACGGATCGGCATTAAACTCTTCCCCAGGAGTTGAGATAATGTTCCACACCTCTGCTGTGAATCTAATGGAAAAATAATGGACGTTAGGATGATTATGAATACAGCTAGGCGCGGAAAGAATTCTATTTTAACACACTACTCAGGCATTCGCTTCGGGTGTTTATCGGATTTTTAACGGTGTTTAATGTACAAACAGCAACTTCATTAATCCAAGTGTAGGGAGCTTAATCAGAGGTGGGAACAGAACATGGCAGAGAAAATCGTGTGCTATCTAATATATTAACATTATTAACTAACTTCATAGCAGCAGAGACCCTTATTAGGAAGCTAATAGTGGCTCAGCTAGGGAAGAAATTCTTCGTGTTTCGTGAAACCATAAGATCCTGCAGGTGGCAGTTTCCCTTCACCCTTCCAACTAGAAGTTCCACACATTTCTCATTCAAAACGAGCGCTACATGCCTGTCCGTCCTAATAATATATGGTGAAATGCATGAGTTACTGAGATCTGCAATTTTTTTCATACTTTTTACGACTAAAGTTCTCCTGAGTACCCTGTTCTCAAACGATCTCAATTTGTACCTCTTTTTGTGTGAGGAACCACGTTTCACAGCCATACAAAATAACAAATAAAATTATAATTTTGTATATTTTAACCTTCATGTTACAGACATTAAGAAATATACAGTACACGGCATTGCCCCGAAAAACATTCACAAAGCTGGAGACAGCATGTTCCTCTAAACCTTTGCCACATGACGATTTGGCTATACGACGCAACAACCTAGAAGACTACCATCTAAATTGTGACAAACATTAATATATTTTCTAATTAATGTGTTAAAACTGAAGATCTATAACAGTTAAAACACTTAAATTAAGGCGAGAGATTACATACTCGTGTTTTATTCTTGTAATAACCTCTTTTGTGTGATAAAAAGAGGTATGATGGTGAAAATTCGAAGGTGTGTTTGCGAAAGAACGGATGCATCTTTTATACTCTTTATTAATCGTTTGCAGAATTCTCTATGGGTTTTGCGACCCACGTATTGGGTAACACAGACACAAGTTTGTCAAAACACGCCACAAAAGTTTCTATCTGTACGTAAGGAGCTGCCACGAGACGTCACACATTGTTGTGGTGGGAAGAGGGTCACACAACAAGGCATCACCAGGAAGTGAGATACGGGGTCAGATCTCACGAACAGGAAGTTTCAAGGCACGGGGACTAGCAATGGGTTGAATCGGTGTGCGCTGATTCAGCTCCTACAGACCTATTGCCTTACGTGCTCATCTTTGGCTTTTTCTCATCAGTTATCATGAATTTGTCAAACACTGGGGGGGGGGGTTATCACCTACTATTTCCTGAATTAAATCAGGAGAGAAGCATTGTACAACAGTATATAACATTTCACTCAGTTCGACATACTGACACCTGCAAATAAAGTTGGGCTAACTGGAATGCCTTTAAACAAAATCTAAAATAAAATCCGTACAGGTAATTATTCGTCCGATGCATTTCCCAATCATAATTGTCTGAAACCAGGAGATACTTTATCACCATTCCTTTCCAATTTTTCTTTAGAGTACCCCATTAAGACAGGCCAACGAAAACAGAAGAGGCATCCAGCTTCTGGTCTATGGCTGTGTTTTGGTGTCGTGTAGACTCGTCGATAGATATCAACGTTTCGGAGGTACATACTATCTCTATCTTCAGGACTGAACCAAGGCTTAGCTATTAACAACTAGGTTACATTCGTATGGTAAAATAAGAGACGGTACTATTCTCCAGAAAAAAAACTGTTGTTTGATAAGCGTCAGGTTAAGCTCATATTTCTGGTGCAATAAGTGTCAAGAGACATTGTTTTGATACAGAGCGAGGTTAATGACAGGCAAAGTCGTGGCGCAATTGTGTGTATCTGAGCAAATATAAGCCGGTGTATGAGTGTATAAATTAATGAAGCCACATTGATCACTGCCATGGGTAAATCAATAATGATATCACCCATGTATTAAAAAACATGACCTTATGAAATTGCACGTTTTAAATGAACCAAAATGTCGATGTTGAGCCGACTACTGATAGTAGCAAAATTAATATTAACTCATTTCAAAACAAACGTCAGACAAGACTATATAAGTAATATTACGTTGTATTAAACCCTATAAATGTGTGTGGTTCTATCTCCACAAGTTTCGGAAACCGGAGAGGCCACACATGTAGAAATGCAGTACAAATTTTTACGAATGTCAGCCAGTTTGTTCATAAATCATTCATTATAAATGAAAAAAGAAATCTTCAAAAGTCATTGGGGGAGATAAACAGCGAACGAGTGTCAGGAACATTAATAATGAACTCTATTTCACGTGGTGCCCAACCCCGCCCCTTCCGTCACAAAAATGTGCCCGCTGACCGAAACATCATTATGTAAGCATTATGCCTGATGAGGATGAAAGACCACAACTTTATATTGAAATTATGTTAAGAATTTGATTTTTGAGGACGAGACATGAAGGATACAAGGGAAAATATGGCGTCACATGTTAAAATGGTGAATAATATCAGATGAGATTCGAGATTCTCAGCGCACTGAAATTGGTGATACTAGTCTGCTAGATAGTAATGCCAAGTGAATTTGCAGTTAGACGTAAACTTTTAGGAGGGACCTTCATATTCAGGGACAAATTTCAGTAACTAGAAGATCTGCATCGGCAATATCATATGGTGACTAGGAAGCAAGCATTTCCACAGCTTGTCATTCTGGTTTTGTACGGTATTTGTAAATTCGCTTAACAGCTTCAAACGGAAAGTGTCGGTTACTAGTTTATATAAGAAGAATACTCAACCATGACTGAGACTCCTATAAGCGTAAGTTCTCTACTTACTCCGGATACATAAGAAACCAACAAAAAAGTTTCTTTTACTAGAAGATTCAAAAGAAATGGACACAAAAAGACTTCTTTGTTCTACACACTAACTGGAAAGGAACGTTCAGAGTTGAACATCAAAGTCTGAAATCTGAAGATTCAGAGAGCGGTCCTATTCTCTGAATACCACTCAGATGGAAACAATGCAGTTGTACCAAAGATAAGTCTTCTGAGATAACAACGATTCACTAGCAACTTTCGAAACTCGGTCTCAAGTTGCAACTAGCGAACGTAACAATATACAGCATAAGGCCTAGATATTTTTCATTGACAAATTTTAAAAGAAATTTAGCCCAGCCTTGTACTAATGTTTCTGCGGTTGGAGTTTGACGTGAAACTTCGGCTTTTGGAAAGTATCCGCGTCAAATGTTAAAAATTAACCAACGTTTCGACAAGCACTGTAGCTGCAATCTTCAGGGAGCCCTATATGAGACTTCAAAATACACTTTATCATTATATGTTAACCTGATGATGATAACTTCAATGTTTGCCGAAACTGATGATTTTCAACATTCGATGCGGTTCACCTCTGAAAGCTGAAGCTGTTCATTACAATGTAGCATACTTTTTTCTCAAAACCTTAACACTGTTCACTCGATAAGATTTTACATAAAACACTAAAACATGTTTCGGCTACCATCTAACCTTCTTCATAACTAATTACTCGTCTAGAAAAAAAGATTATTCCGTCTGCAAACATATTTGAACACGCTGCCTCCGTCAAGGAACGTCGTGATGGATATGCACTGTTAGTCGTGTGCATAAATCATCAGCCCTCCCACCTTCAAGGACAATCAGTGACCTGCGAAGGACACTGGGCGGAGAAAATGCAACTCACCTCAGTACAATTCTGGTCATGGTCGCCACAGTTCCTAGAAAGTCGAGCCACAGTGACCCATCTGATGCTGTCGTGTTGCTTCACATCTGTCACAGACGTGCCGTTATCTGAAGCAAGACAGCACCCCCCACCCCAGGCATCCAATTTGCCCTTCAGTAGCATAACTCATCTGCTGTGCCATCAAACCATGCCCCGTCTGAATTTTATTTATTAACTTTCCTATGGACCTGACACAACTTTCTGAAGCACACAGTACAGAGAATCACGCCAGACTTTGCATACAGTGTTTACCAATAATGTCATTACCTAAAGATGAATTCAGATGCCTCCGAAACGTCGGATATCTATTCTGAATTTACACAATTTGTAGCCTTAAAATAAAGGTGCCCTAAAAGATGTATAAATACTTCCAATGATTGAAATAAAGATATTTTAATAAACTAAACCATTACATACGTCAGCAGTGGCACTTGGTACATTATCGAATCGAGTTAAGTATTCAAAATGACCGAAATTAGCTTCGTGGCACAGTTGACAGCGGTGAACAACTGACTGACAAGCGGCTACGAAAGCTGCTGTTGTGTAGATTTATTTTGGGGCACACTGTACTTTATCAACTCTATAACATGTTAAATTTCTAAATGGGTTTCCTTCAAATTTAAGTTTACTCTGCGTACGTGACATCTGGCAGTTGTCATGCGACCAACCTATGGATTTGTTACGTATGAGAATATTCAACTGTATACACACCATACATTTAAGGCTATTTTATTTAATTTCGTATTAAATTTCGTTCCCATAACCATTATAAAGATAGCTAAATTAGTAGATCTATCAAGATAAATTCTAAACACTGTTGTAACAAAGAGAATGCAAGCGAAAAACACAGATCCACACCGGCCACACACGCCAGTCACGTGTGTGTGTGTGTGTGTGTGATCACCCCACCAGAAACGAGGAAACGAGGAAAATTACACCCCCTAATAACATGTATCCTTTAAACGACGTAACCGATACCACAAATGCTTACTAATTAGAATTCTGTGTTTGAAATAGTTCAGTTGTGCGAACAGTTACAACGTTAAAACATATTACAAAACTCTTTCTTCTGGAGGGCATATTAATATACTCTCCTGCCGATTGAAACGTTTGCCACAGTCTCTTCAAAGGGATTTCTTCTGGCGCAATTAATCGATATTCCCTAACACAGAGGCTTTCCCCCAGCAGTCGACAGTTACGTCCCAGTTCAAAAATTTTCCATTGTCATGAATCCCGGAACATCGTCGATGTCATCTCAGAACCCGTATTTCGACCCCATCAATATCCAGTTCGTAAACCATCGCCCTGACGACGGAAGAGCAAGGACCTATGAAACGCTCGTAAACTCTTCTACCTGACCACACGGCGCTGCAAGCCAAAATATAGTTATCGTAATCATAAATAATATCATCAACCATCATCAACGATCTTCATCGAATCAAAGAGGCGTATTGAAAGGTTAAAGGTTCACAGCATTTGCAGAAAAGTAAGGAAATGTTTTTTCTGGTACATCGACAAGATCGCGTGCTCGAGAGATCGAGTTGCAAGGATAACTCACAAGAACAGACGCTGTACCTCTACCACCTCATAATCTCCAGGGTAGAAAACCATCTTCACCTTCGAATCTTTAGTTTCCGAAGATGTAAAACGAACATACACCGCGTCGAACCTTCTGTCCTACATTCTAACAGAGATCCTTAAGCTGATCCATAACAAATAGGTTTATCCTCCCTACAATTAAAGAGCTTTATTAAAATGTATTTATAAATTGCAGCGTATGAACAGTCAGTGTTCCTACAGCGGAAAGAAAAACGGTTTACTTACCCAAAAAGGTCAAAATGTCAAACAGCAACATATTGTGTAGTGATATATTTTTAACCTTGATTTAGTGTTTCCGTTTATCAGCAGAAAACTAAATAAGAAATTTGCCGGCCGGATGCGGCCGGCGGACAGCTAGATAAAGACCACATGCAATCAGGAATAATGATACGACACTCCATAATTTATAATTTCGACAAAGTTCTGTCTTATTAAAATCGATTACAGCAGAAGTGCATAATTATTTATATTGTTCATAAGTTTTTTTTTGCATTTATGCGTTAGATAAATATCCAAACTGAAAAAAATATGTTTAAAAAAATAAATATAAGTATGATGTTATGAATGATAAATACTGAAAACATATCAACAATAGAATGAATGTTTAAAAACGTCATATAATTCAGATTATTAAAAGACACACAGACATGAATTAAAATTGGAATAAAATTCATAAATACAATAGGATGCATAATAATATGAATATTGATTACACAGATATATTAAAGTGCACTGCAGTGTTACAAATATATAAGTTATTAAAGGATCTGTTTCTAAGTCTATAAACTTAATTCGTGTGAAATATCACAAATATACCGAATTAACAAAACTCACAAGCTCCAAACACACTTCTAAACTTGTAAATGCAAAATATCGGAAGCAGATTTAGAGTTTGAAAATGAATTTAGTTGGTAGTACCTGATTTTATTCAAAACGTTGCTTTAAGCGTGACTTTCCACTGCCACCAATTGCTTCATAAACTATTTAGTAGACATAATCAAAATAAAACCACGCTAATCTCACACATCGTTCATCAGACAAACAATATGCATTTTAAAAGCGTTTACCAATTATCTGAACACACCATACAACTAAAGAATGACGTCAATCATTTGTTACCAACAAAAAAACTGGTATACAAAGCATTGTTGCACTTACTTTAAACAGAATTTAGGCTGTACCGATTCGATGCACCGAAATCCAACGTTATAATGAGAGCACTTTTCACGGTTAACTGATCAATACAGACACGAGACATTGTTACCTCTACAATAAGACAGCTTAGAGAGTTTCTATTCTTGTCCACGTATTGTCTTAACCTCAAACCTCAGTACGTACAAAACTTCTCATTTTGATAACAGTAAGGTATTAACAATAAAACGTCACAGAAAACTTTACGGAGACGAATCACGCCGAGCGAGAGACAAGTGAAGTCTATGTATTGTTGCGACCGCGCGCCACGAGATAGGGAGAAATACTGACAGCAGAGGCTTGCGTGACTGCTTGTAGTGCGGAACTGCCTACTCGCTAGGCGCCTACGGCATAAACAGCGCTTTTAGTTCAGCGGCCCGCCACCAGGATATCATAATTGCAGTTTTAATTACAAGTTTCAAGAAATTGTAAGTGTTCCTGCAGTGCATTTGCCATGTGCTGATCACAGAGGTCGCGAGATATAACACGTGGATTTTGGAGGTTGGAACTCTAGGTTCATGGGTTCAGATACCATTCGAGGCATAGATGTATGTCCTCGTCTATCTGTGGTGAGCAGAGGCCTTGCAACGTTGCGACCCCTCGTCCAACTGCCGAGAAAGTTCGAAAATACGGGGGGGTGGGGACTCCAGTAAAGGATAAGGCTGAGAGTGGGCTACAAGGCGTAAAACACAATTACAGGGCAGCTTGTTACATAATTAACATATATGTTTGACATATATCAAGAGCCCAGTCTACCAAATTCAGCGAATTCTCTCTCTTCCAATGTTGGTCCTCAAACACCGCTTACAATTTATTTTTCATCCAGTCTGTGGAACATTCGGTAGCGAGTGTAGGACAGAGGACCAACTGACCACAAGGTCTCTACCTACATAGGACAGCACTGAAATCGCAGCCATAAATCCATGCCTTGAGCGGGGATTGGTATCGGCTATTTCAGCGTTCAAGTGGTCCAATACAGCACAACCTCAGATCGCCCTGCTCCTGTGATTTATTTCGTACTTCACCTTCACAGGCCCGGGTAGCGAGAACTTTTCTCCTCACCCTACGTGTACCCTAGAGCTTGCCACGACAGAACATCTTCCAACTGTCTGGGAGTTAAATTTTCACAGCGAACCATATTTAGCAAACAGTCTGCTGAGTAACACACCATGTCGAAATGGTAAAAACCTCCGTGTCGACGGAAGTGTTTCGACCCTGAGATGAAGGCAGGAATTTTATCCGAAACGACTGTATATTTTCCCATTTCCAGAAGGTGGTAAAATAGATTGTTTGATTTTATTTTGTTACTAACGTATAACTGTACTCGGAATATAACAAGACTGGAAAGGTGTTATCCAAAGCGTAATATACACATGAGTCGTTTATTAACTCTAAATTATTAATAAAAGATCGCGTCAATTACCTCACTTAGACAACTATACAAACCACGTGGTCTTCATGTCTATTGTAATTACTGTAAACAATACCGACACGCCATCGCCCACGCTTTAATCTCATTTCAAGGAATACAGGCGGCTGCAGTTAAATCTAGTAAGAAGGTCAATAAAGCCTCGAGCGTAACATATACGTCCCTATGTACCACTATTGCGTGGAAACGTAGTCATAGGACTTACTGAACCGAATATTCTTTGAACGCAAGTGTGTGGATCGATCGTCTCTTGAATTATGGCCATCACTTCAGTAGACAGTATCTATGAATATTAATCATTACTTCAGGCATTATTTTACCACTTACAGTATAAATTATCTTCTCGACTCAACTTACACTCGATATATACGTAACAATAAAATCTCTCCACTGGACTACAGTCCTTGCTTGGAACTATAAATGTTAAATTAATCACAGAACGACATATAAATGTTACAAGTAAATTCTAAAACCACTTGTGTTTCTTTACGCGAGGTTCTTTCTAGTTTCTTTCGAGAAATCCGTCTTCAGGAAAGGTAACTACAAGTCATGCCATAAGACAGCTATGAAAATGTTCTTCTAACATGTTAACAGAGTTATAGGCTTGCGGATGGGTGGTATTTCGGCATGCATACAACGCAAATACAGAGTGTCCCAAAAATATGTACACACTATGAATGAAACAAATACATTTTAATAAACTAAACTATTACATTCGTCAGCATTAACACTTAATTACATAGTGAATCCAGTTCAGGTGTTCAAAATGACCACCATTAGCTTCGTGGCACAGTTGACAATTGACTATCAAGCGGCAACCAAAGATGCTGTTGTGTATACATCTTTTTAGGTCATCGTGTATATTAGAAATTAATGCTGGTACTTAAGATCTTCCTAAAAGATCCCGTTTTGTCCTGGACGAAATTCTTAAAGAATAAAAAGACCATTCTTTTGTTGTGCACAAAAAGTTATATAACGTTCTTAACAGTGTAATAAGTAAAGAATCCAACTGAATCTTTGACTAAAGAAAAAGAAGGAAAAGTGTTTCTACCGCACACTTTGAGACAGAGACTTGCACTTTCATAAGCTACTGGTGTTTGCCGTCACTTCTGCCACGAAAAGCAAACTGCAGTAATAAAGACTTGGGAAGAATAAACTTACGTAAACCATTAAACACTTTAAATATTAAAATTAGGCAATCGGTCATATTTACTTACATTCCATGAACGTAAAAAGAAAGTCGGACAAGTACAAACATGAACTTTCTCCCAATACGTATGACAATATTATTTAATTTACTTTATGGTAAATGTTAACAAGAAGAGAAATAGAGAGAAAGAATGAAAAACAAACATAAACAAAAAAGTAAAGTAACACGCCTGAAAAGAGAAACAGAGGTATAATCTTAGTACACACAAAACTGTGTTCGGAAAACCCGAAGGAAAGAGAGCACTTGGGAGACCTGTTCGTAGATGGGAGGATAATAGAACAATTCAGGAAAACGTGTATAGAGCAATTCTTCTGACTAGTCATCAGACCTTGATCTCTGGTCTTTTCTGAATGGGAAAAGTGACAACAGAGTACGCTGGAGTCTATGACCTACGCACGGGAGAGAATTTTCGGATGCGGATTCCCATGAGGGGATCCCCCAACCTGTCACTATCAAAAGCAGAAAAGCATGTATTGCTGTATGTAAGGAGTTCCTCTTTGCTGTTGAATTTCAACTAAAATTGTAGTGTGTCGACAAATTGTAGCAAAATTCTAAAATTTCACATTTCATTAATATAATTTCAACTGCTCTCGAGTTGTTACATACGGAAAGACGGGCAGATAGACGTTCCGAACTTAACAGTCAGAATGTCAGGGTTTAGTGCCAGCAGTATTGAGCCATCATGTTCTGTAAGTAGCTTAGTTATTCGAGTAATCTCTCGCCCTAGTTCTGGGATAAGAAGAGTGAACATCATAAATTATCGCAGCATCTGACAGTTCGTTCAATTTGGAGAGACAAACTGCAGTTATTCTCCACTTCAACATGATCGAGTAGTAATGACTTTTCTTCTTGAACTGAAATTAAAAATACTTAATTTTCGCACTACTAAGCATTTCATCAGTACCAACTCTTCCAATTAAATAGTTGTACCCATGCATTTCCTGCGCACGGTTTGCGAGGGGTCTGGAAATGGATTCATTAAGGACGGATCTAATCCGTCTACCAACTGTTCTATCATATAGACTACGCAAAGATCTTCGATTAAACATAGTATTAGATAATTTATAGCAAATCTTATACTACGGTGTAAGATTTGACGTTCTCAAGGAAGCGAATATGAATATTACTGTCTCATGGGTTGTTTAGGGATAAAGTAAAGATACCTACATCGTCATTTCGCACTGAAGATGGAGACAGTAGATTTCTACGAAACGTTAGCATCTACAGGCGAGTGTATACAACACCCAAACCAGAAGGACAATATCATCATCTCCACCGCCGCGAAAACCTCAAATCTCACAAAATAATAATTTATCAAGTCATACTACGAAACAGTGATTTCAGTAATATATTAATAAAACATGCAAATAGGCAGATTTGATTAATAGAATGTAATCAAACCGATCAATAATCGAAATTACGGAGAGTGTAACAATTGGATTCAGGAGTTCTGCAATATTAAGCTGCGGTCCCCCACCCCACCACCAAAATAACGCTGATATGGCGCCTCGTAGAAGCGGTCACGAAAATTAGGTACAGCCAGTCACAAAATAGCATTCGCATTATCGCCAGTCAGCTAGTTCGGCATGACAGCCAACTGCAAATTCGACTAAGACAATAGGATGAATAGGGAATGACTTCATGTCAGCTTGTTGTAAACAATGACAGTCAGGAATTGATGGTGTTCAACATGGTCCAGACATATTTAAAGGACCTGCATCACACAGCATGGAAATGAATGTTGATTAATCAGTTCGGAAATACGATACGTTTTGGTAAGTACTTATCTTCGGGTCGTGTGTTTTTAAGCTAGCATTTAGCAATGTTACACATTACACGTGTCGAGGTCGTGAATGTCAGCGGGAAGTTTGCAATTGGACGTAAACGTGCTTCACAGAGGTCCTTCCCATTGATCTTGTTGATCCAAACAGCAATAACATGGCGTACCTCCGAACGTGAAACGCTGGCACTCAACTCGTCCATAAATCTAGTAAAATAATTTGTTACTCCGAACTTGATGCACTCACTCATCAGAGTTTCACATTACCAATTGTTATGGAGCGAAGTTTTTGTCACAATGTTCATCTGAACGTAATGATAAACCACGGATGTTATAAAAAACAACAAATAAGGTCTCTCATTCAATTTATTACACAGCCGACACCCTTTAAACATCTCAGTTCCACGTAAGAGGTTCGATAACCACAGTTTTAGAAATTCTGAAGTTAACAATTTTCTGAGTACATCGTTTCCTTCCACGTGCATATGTATGACTTGTATTGTTTCTCACAAGAAAGTTAAGAAGAGAAATATTTTGGAGATTACCAAATAATAAGGCAGAAAGATATAAAACAACGGACTTCTTCCACTAGTAACATAATTCTTACGTTAAAAAGTTAGTATCATTTCGTTACAATAGTTGACAAGTGATTATCGATTGCTCTGTATCTAACAGTAGCTTAATAAAATCACCCGCCATCCACGGAAAGATTACCAGTTGTTCATTACCGCTGACAGAGGACCCCTTAGCGTTTCCGGTTCAATGGGTTTTTTTTTCAAGCAGCTCTGATGTTACAAGAACACAACAGACGAATCCTTCGGAGATGTTTAAACACAAGCGTTACAACGATTTCTTTGAAGAGGCAAGGGGAGACCGGTCTAATTCCACCTGACTTTGTATTAAATTGGACTAGTTATTTTAAGTATTTATGATCTATTTAATAATATTTCCATTCGTTCAGAAGCCACGGCGTTTAATAATGAGACATTTTGCGACTAATAATTTGAGGATGGTTTGGATAAAAACTGTCGTGACGTATCTTGGAAATTGCGTCAGTCAGGACAACCGCTTCCAGGTGGGAAATAAATGTAAATTTTCCACAGTATTTCACAGAGAAATAAAACAAATCAATTCACTGAAACAGGCAGGCCATGAGCGCGAATGATGCCAGGTTTTGGGGCGACCTGTGCAGGTCAGAGCAGGTCAGTCACGCGAAGTTCGCGTGCCTCAGTGGCGTGATCGCTACCAACATAACAACGAAGCATTTCCCTTCACTATCAAACTCAGCAAATTACATGATAAGTAATACAGAAGATCACGCGAGATAGAAAGGAACTGTCACTCAAGTCTTCAAATCCTCGCTGCCACCTGCACAATTTGCGATTGAAATCTTATTTTTTTACGAAGTAGAATTCACAAAAATAGTCGTTCTTATCCCTAAATCATAATGTGCTAGACATGAGTTACAGCGTGTTTATCTTCATTCTTTGAATTCCGTTGCATGATATGATAACTATCTGAAACTCCAGGTGCGTTTTATTTCGTTTCATTTAATCTTTAAAGAGTAAGTGAAACGGCGGCGATAATGAACATCGGAATGTCTTCGGAAACAAGACCGGAAAACTGACGTCAAGTGGACCAATCCAATTCAATGGACCCAAATGGTTAGGTTTTATTATTTAACCTGATAAAGAAAATGAGCCGGGATAGCTCAGTCAGTATAGTGACTAGCTACGGGCTGGACGGCCGGGGTTCGATCCCCGACGGGGGCAGAGGATTTATCCTCTAGCCTCTGCGTCCAGACCGGCTCTGGGGCCCACCCAGCCTCCTCTACAATGGGTACCGGGGTCCTTTCCCGGGGGTAAAGCCGGCCGGGGCGTGATGCTGACCACTCACCCCCATCTAGTGCCGAGGTCAAGGAAGAGAGGAGCTATACCTCCACTCACCCCAAACGCCTACATGGTGTATAGTGGGACAAACTTTACTTTACTTTACTTTACCTGATAAAGAAAGCGTCCTAAACGTCGTGTGTACTCTACGGTAATGGACGAAGGAAAATGTAAAAGAATATGCATAATTTTAGTATCACATCTTCGTAAAAGAAACGTTTAAACTAATTTTACTCCTGACCGAAAATTCTGCAGTTACATGACACATTCTCCCCAAGAGACAAACACCACAGATGACATATACACAACGTTAAAGCCACAGACTATGATCGCTGGCTGGCGTGACTGATGTCGTAAAGACGAACAAATTTCCAGTACTGACACAACAAAAAGCAGATTGCGATCGCACTACAAACATGTAGCTAGACATCTTCGTCTCCTCATTCTGTTCACGAAGCTTATCAACAAGCGATATATTTAGACCAAAGTTGTATCGATCTATAGCTGTAGTGGGCGGGGTAATTTCATAAAATAAAATTGCAGACTTAATAATTAGAAACGATTAACTTACTCTATAGAACAGAGCCCATCTTAAAGTGTCAGAGGATCAAGAAACAACGACAAATAAGAACCCAAACTTTAAGTCTGTGTTCACAAGAGCCCGCCAATGTACTCTGTCCACAACCTCACATCCTGAATCATTAACATATACTGCAATAGTGCATTAACATCTGCCCCTAGGTCTACCAAAATAGCTTATTCCTTTCAAGTTTTGTTGAAAATTTAAGTATGAATTTCTCATGCCCATCCCATTCTCCTTAATTTGTTTATCATGACATCAGATAATGATTACAAACAATATAAAGTGGCTCATTGTTCCAATTTTTTCCACCCTCCCATTACGTCATTTATCTGTCTCTTGTCACAAAAACGAAGTCAGCAATTTGCTCTCAAACGAAGCCGATACCCCGTTAGATCGGAACAGGCCAGAGATCATAACAATGATGTCTGAAGAAGAAGGTTCCTAATATAAACTGCTAAAGACCCGCACTCAGCAGACTAATTAAGATATACAGACAAATCAATAAAATTAAATGAGAGAATTTCTATTCAATGGGCACATTTTCAATACTTTTGGCAATTCCAGCAAATGAGAAAAGCTACTAAATACAAAATATATCGTCTTTCCTTTATATACCAATCTCACAGGTTATACCAAGCCTCTATTCAATTTTTTAACATCTAGTTCGCCGGGCCGCGCATTTGTGTGGGCGTTCCTAGTATTCTTTCAACGCCTTTAGAATTTACTATAATACACGATGAATAAAGACATGAATGATAAATGAAATTAGCTTTCAACAGGTAAAAAGACTCCGCAATTACACGACTTGCAAATTTATATATATTAAATATTATATTTTGAAAGCAAGCACAGTTACTCACCCTTTGATTCGCCTCATGATGTCGAGATGTACTGCCATCTGCAGGGAGAAAACATACCACCATTAAGAATGAATAAGACGCTTAAATTATGAAAAGCTATAGCTTGCATAGAATAAACCCCTAATCCTATCTATCTGAATTGTATTGACACAAGTGGAATCCCTTCCACCCCGTTATTTCTGTTGAGGATAGACATTTATAAAAAGGAGTAAAACGAGTTTTTATATAAGTAGGTTAACGCAGCGGTATCGCATGTACCTCTAAATTTTAGGTATTTTTAGGTACCCGATTTGAACCCCAGGCGAGAACAGACTATTCTGACTGAAACTTAATGTAGCTGTACTCAACATACAAACGAGTCGGAAGACCATTATAAAGCTTTCACAAATATTTTACACATTTCACAGTCTTCATTGAAAGTACCAAACATAATAACATGTCAGTTAAGTTCTGTAACTTTTGCCTAAAATATTTACACTCTTCCTACTATTGTAATGAACAGGTTATTCCAAATTTAAACATCCATGTCTATCGTACGTCACATTGGATATAGTTACTCTGTTAGAGATTATCCATCATTCACGTCTTAAACCACATCGTTTCGGAAGTTAGTTATATTTCCGTCTTCAGATGACCGGTGGCAGGAAAAATTGCTAGTACGATGGCCTCCTGATCGAGATAATGTGAAAATTGATCCACGCTAGCTCATAGTAACATTTTGTATATGAGAAGAACTTAACATTTAGCTACAGAAGTAGCAATAATAACAGTACATAGGACCTTGAGATAAAGTTCCACAAATTATAAATTCGGCAATAGATGGGGTGATCTAGCAACTTTTATTTTTCTAAAACAACCTACGAATAAAGCAGGTGTAATAAGCCTTCATTTTAATATAAAAAAGAAAAAAATAATTTAGAACACTTACAAAACAAAGAAAAAGATACTGAAACCCCCAGACTTATTAAATCAAGGAACTAGATGAACATAAACTCAAATAAGAATCTTATTAAAGGAAACAAAGGATATTCATTACGCGCTGACTGTGAAACGACCACAAAACTTTCTTTTAATTTAAGTTTCTCTTCATACATTTTCTTGAAGTGTTCTTTGTTCTCTTGCAGGCGATTCGCTTTTGTTTTTCATAGCGGACAGAAATCATGGGCACAAACGTCAACATTTCCCTGATTATTTCTTCATTATTGAAGGTTGTGAGATGCTAAAAGTTCGGGCTTTCTTCTCCCGATTTTCCTATCAAGTGTTTACCATGTAACTGATGAAGCACAGTCTTTCTTAAAGAGCTAATATTCACTCACCTAGTAGAGAAATTCCCAGGTTTTTATAGAACCGAATATTCATCGCTGTGTTCACAAGAATCCGCCACTGGATCTTATCCTGAGCCAAAACTATCCATTCTAGATCCTCAAATACTGTTATTCTGTGTTCCGTTTTAATATTATCTTCCCATCTTCTCCTAGGTCTCCGAAATGGCTTTTTCTTCGTTTTCTGACTAAACGTAGTATGCATTATTCATCTTTACCACGTGCCCTAAATACACCTCTCGTCTCATTCTTCTTGATTTGATCACTCTAATAATGTCTGGTTAACATTTGAAATTATGAAGTTCTCCAAATGTAATAATTCCAGGTTCGAGACTCTAAAATACTTTCCGTAACTTGTTAGATTTTTCTTATTTGTACTGTGTGGAGCTGCTAACCTTTCGGCCAATCCCCATGCGGGACGACCACCGATTGTCAGCTGTCCGCGATTGTCTATTCATTATACTCGCAAGTACCCTGCACATCTGGAGGAAGCCTGCACTATCCGTCCACAAATGACAAAGCGCCACTCAAGTAAAGAAATCGTTAACACACAAATTTATGAAGATCTAAGCAAACAAATACAGCTTCAAAATAAAGTGATATTTGGCAAATACGACCGAAATATACATACCTTTATTTTCTTCTACTGAGGGTATTAATACGAAATATGTTAATTGATAAAGGCAGGTTCTAAATAAATGTTAGACATGCTTCCGTTTGCTGTGATCAAAGAAACTTTTGTGATACGTAAGTTTGTGTCCACACAGGCCTGTAATACGCAATCAAACATAGAAAGTCTGATTCTCCCAACCCTGTGAGAAAAAGTAGGCTGCAATAAAAACAGATGAAAGGGAGGCGGTTGATGGCAAAGACGTAACAAATGACACTTTTATGCGAGATGTGTTCCTGAGACTGCAGATGGCCGCGCAAAAGAACGACAGAAAGCCAGCACTGCGTCTGACGGCGAAAACGGATGGTCGTGCTTAGGGCAAAATCGATAGCATCACTTTACAAAACGGCGGGACTTCTGAATATTAACGCTGCATGTTTTGGCTTGCTAAGGATAGCAACACGAACGCGATAGTTCAGAACCTGGAGTGAACTGAGCTTAAGAAAATGTACTTTTACGTCAATAAAATTCAAACACGCTGTTCCTGAAACGCGAAGCGAATATTTATAAAACAATTATTTCTCGTTATTTAAAAAGAACATATTTTTAAAAAACACTGAATGATTATGTCATGATTAATAATTTTCATAATTAAACACATGTTTAGGGTACATAACACGTTAAATGTGTTCCGAGAAACACAAACGTACCTGCAAAGACCTCAAGAGTGTTTTACACTCCATTTCACGTTATCTGGTACAATAATCTCGAAGTTAAACACTGCAGTCGATTTGTACAATGGTCGGAGGGATCACGCACATAATTAATTACTTTAAAATGCTTGTAAGAATGGCATAAGGACTCATTTTATGACGCTGTATTCAAACATGTACTCCATTTTCATCTTCGACCATGTTCACAACAGCGGGCAGCGTTCACGTGACGCCATATGCATTTGCCTGACCCGTGTTCTATTTTAAGACCAAGTTTGCATGACAATATGTTGTACTCTTCCGAGATAAATATCGCTCGCGGTTCCGTTCACATTAAAGGTATTTTACTTGAGTTAATTTTACTCCAGAGTCTGCTCCCTCACATGCAAGTAATAAGACAACTCTGGTGCTTCAGATATGCTCACACAGTATAATGCTACAATGAGCTCTTCTCCGTTATTTTTAATTTAATTCAAGTATCATAATAATACACTTAACGTAGCTGTCAAGTTGTTAGCATTCCTAATCCAGGCAAACGCCAGGATAGGACATTAAATTAGGCCACGACCACTTCGACCCACATACCTCCAATACACTCACTTCACTCATCATCATCTATCATGTGAGCTATTACCTTCTGGGGCCCATTCACTGGAATACAGCTGGTCACACAGATATTGCCTACTTATGAGTCTAGAATGCATGGAGTTTTACCTCTATGACCCCCTATACGGCTTCATTACTCATCGCTTAGGGCTATGCAAAGATGTGGTATATTTTTTAATATTGACAAATATATAATTAGAGGAAATAAGTAAACTCTCTCTGTCTTTAGAAATTACGCGTGCGTGAGTGCGTGTGTCGAACCTTAATGCCGCAACTAACACGAACCATGCGTGAAACACCTTCTTACAACAGTAGGTAAAACAGGAAAAGAAATTCCGAGATATACGCCCATACGTTATGTTAAAAATGATGTTCAAATGCAACAAATTCTGTTGTGTTTAACAACAGAATCGAAATTCAAATGATATAAATTACAAAATTCTTCCATCCGTGCAAGCCACAGCTCGCACGGCATCATGTGGATACGGTCGCAGTGTTTACATCCTGACTCCATGGAAACGGAACGTTAAATGACGACTACAACTCAATTAGGCTTTAAATGCGACAAAACGTGTGTACAAGACGTCACTCCTGCGCGCGTGGGCGCGACACGCGAACATAATGCATCAGACGCCACACGTTTGTTTACACTTTTAGAGCCCGCAATGTTTCTACGAGATTTATGGCGACAACAGACCTTACTGCGATAATTGTAGTAATATGTCAGCCAAAAAGAAGGCTTAATATGCTTCTGAATTGATTCTTCCATCTCCTTCTCAGTCTTCCATGCCGACGTTAAGATTTCCCGTCATTATTATGTATGCATTCTTTGTCACATTTTCAACTCATCCTAAGTTTGATTATTCTCAAAATGGTACGTGACCTCTAACCTTTCTTTGGTAGGTAATATTCTGAATTGTCTGCTTAGTCCATACTTCTTAGGTTTAAGTATTTTGTGCTCGCTTTGTTTTCAAAAAAGTAATTTACATATTTTCCTCAGAATGAAAAGCTTCACACCTTAAAATTTTGCCAAATTACTATTTTGCATATCTTGGTCTTAGCGTTTTGGAAAGTAGGCATGATAATAATAATAATAATATCAATAAATCTCGATTCCCCATTACGCAATTCCATCGTCCTTAACACCCAATAAAGCACTACATATTTGCAGGCATTTGAAGTAGCCTTTTTTTAAAACAAAAATCTATATAGCCTATTGACATGTCACGTAAAGTATTCAGTAATTTTAAAAACTTGGTGATAACAGTCAATCTAATCATATTCGTTCGCAAGTTAAAACTTTCTCATGGAGACAAATCGCTCGGTGTAATTAAAATTCCATTAACAATATTAATACATTAACTTGCAAACTTTATCAAAACAGCTTTACAAAACGGGTAAAACTTCTTGCGCGTATCAACATTTGTCCTCGTGAAGTCTGTAGCGTCTTGTATCTGAAGTTCTTATTTGCAAAAGGAGGATCGTTAAAACCACTCTATTTGCTACATAAACACATTTTAGCAAAAAAACTCTTACATAATTCTATCACAGAATATGCAAAATTCAGATAGGCTACTATTAATATATTAAACTTCTCTTTCGTGTTCTAACTACCTTCTGAGATATTTTATGTCTGTTTCATGTTACTCTAACTTGCTACGATAGTCCTGCTAGATCTTAAGAAATCAAAGAACATAAATACACTCCAGAAAAGATAAGGGTCTTTGATTTACAAGACAAAAACACAGGAAGAAAGTAATGTCTTACACCAAACGTTTCCTCATAAATAACAACGAATTTATCATTGACAAATGACAATGTAAGAAACTCACAACAAAGGCGTTTCAACATAAGAATGTGACATGATTTTAGTGCATAAACACATTCAACTTCAGATACAAGATGCAATTTATTCGACAAATACCGAATTGTTGACACAGTTGGTTAGATCCAGGAAATGAATAAACCAAAACAAGCTGTCAAAAAAGTACAATGGCATCAAATGTAAGGTGGAATTCGTTTCTAGCACACTAAAGTAGTAAGGGGTGTAACACGTGTAAAGTTCAAAAGAGAAGGAGGGGAAGAAAATAAGACGCGAGGCAAGAATAACATTCATAGGCATCATGTGAATGGTGCTCAAGGGTGTGTTTAATTTACGTATGCCGTCTCTCTGCTTTCTGGTTGCATGCAATATTTTGTACACCGAGAAGAGTATTTAGGATCTTAAGCAATTTCAAACATCGGAGTTTTGATTAAGAGAGACAAACAACGTAAAATGTAAAACATGTAGAAAGAGTGCAGGATAATACATTACTGTACTACAGATTCACTGTCAAATGAAAAATATCTCGGTACCAGAAGAATTAATCGAACAAACCTAAAATCAACTAGTTCAATAACATGTAACTTGGATCATAAAACAAATTAAAGAGAATTAAATTCATATAAAGAAATACGTTTCATAAAATTAGTCAAAATAACTAATAAGACATAGGCCTACGTAAATTCATTGCGACCCTAGTGTAAACTAGTCATTGAAAGAAAATGAAGTGAGTAAAATTTACAGATGGTAATAATCATACGAATAAAGTTTCATCGAAAAGCTGTCATGTTACCCAAAACGTAGTGAGAATTCGATTAGTCCATTAACTAGAGCGATACTATAAGTACTCCATGCCAAATATTGTCAAAAAGTGTCTGTTGGCCGAGAAAATGTTCTTAAGACTACAGTTGTGTAAGCTTCTACTTTAATATTCAGTTTAGTTTGAGAAGAAGACGAAACAGAGTAAAAATTCTGAATACTCGCCGAGTCCAGTTTGCGTTTAAACCTTTGGTAGAATTTTACTTTGTTGCCCTTGGCGAGCTGTACGCCGTGAAAATGCGGCAACTTCTCCGACCAACCAGTACCGCGTGTGGTATACACTGTTGGGGTTTCTCCAAGTTCCGTGCGCCTAATGAAGTAACGGCCTGGATCTTAAGTTAATTGAAAGTCAATAACGTACGTGTTTATTTTTAAGGTCCATCTTTATCTCGAAGGAAATTCGTCAGGAGATCAGGCGACAAGGCTATTCACATTAACTACAAATATTTTATATTTTTTCGTGACACTGTAACCTTTGCTAATTTGAAGTAGGCACAATCAGAATAAAAATCCTTCAGATTTGCTATAGCAATGTCACAAACAGAGTTTTAATGTTACTGCAAATATCTAAAAGACGAAACATAGAACTGTCATACCGGCCACAGTTAGGATTAGGCAGGCTGAGAAGCTCACAGCTGCTCGCTGGCTCTCTCGCTCTGTCTCTCCTATAAGCTGTACCCTCCCATGGCTCTCCGACAAACAGAACTTCCTCAAATTATTGCTCCTACACTTTTTTCTGGATTCTCGTTCCCCAGTCGCACCTGTTCTTGTTCGTTATTAATTTACAAAAGATATGATTCTGAGACAGCTGCTAAGGCGCTCATCTGGCCTTCCTTCGAATTACAGGTCACTTCTCATACTGCCTAATCGCAACCTATTTGAAGTGCTTAAGATTTGTTTCAAAATCGTGTGTGACAATAACAGTACCAATGTTGGTCTTCTGAGTTGTAACGCCCTGTTCCTTGTAGACAGATACCAACGTCTCGGAAAATCATATTTCCTCCATATTCAGGGCTTTAGCCCTGCAAGCTATTTCTTTAAAAACGGTGTACAGGGTACCTATCGTAATATCAAATTCCACACACGTGCTTCCATTCGTTTGTTACCTACGAGTGTCAAATTAAAATAAATTTTCGTATGACCGACATGTTGTTTTACTTCGAACTTTATAAATCGTCTATATTTCAATAAAATGACAACGTTTGGAAAGCTGGATATTCTCCCCTCTTCAGGTAAAATGGGAAACGACAGAAACCCTAGCTGTTGTGCGCCGTGGTTGAGGTAGCCTCAGACCAGTCAAAAATACCACTTTTACAGATTACAATGCATCTTCGTCAACATTTTTAGATTACTTGTTGTTTTACATTTAACAGAAGTTACATCGACTAACGTTCAATACATTTTTTAAATACCTGCATCATATCAGTAAAGTAAAATAAAGTAAAGTTTGTCCCACTATACGCCATATTAAGTGTAGCTTGTCTTCGCCCCACCTCGCATATTAGTGCGTCATCCATGTTATTAAAATTAAGGGCTTGGAGCCGCCTCCAATGGTAAAATGTTCGTAACAAGTTTGGCAAAATCGGTCGAGTAGTTCAAAAATTTGAATGGGTAACTCACAGACAACATAGCAATTTCACAAGTTTTCTTCTTGCTTTGAGGAGGGAAAGTGAAGTATAACGTATTTAAATTTTCAGACTGAAATAACAGAAAAATATACAATTTAAATATTAACATTAATTGGCGGAACTATGCCATGCTACAACAATAACATTTAAAATTTGTTCGTGATATAGTGAAATTTAAAAGTAACATCGTATACTCAGTCTAATTTAAAAAGGGTAAGGTTTAAGGGTTGAAACTTTTAGTCTCTAAATATCCTGGGGTGAAAATGGGGGTTAAAATGCATTTTTCTGGCAAAGATTTAGATACGGGTTTAATAATAAACACTTACGGCAACAGCAGAATTAATATGTGAATCTGTATAATAAGAACAGTTTATGTTCATTGATGTCTGAAGACACTATCCTACTCGAAACCGTATATACGCTAAATCTGATATTAATTATTTATATATAAATACGGTTTACTCCGTCAGTAAAATGCCTGAACTAATTAACCAACTTCACGGTGCAGACACTATATTATAATGCTGCTGCAGGAAGCTGATGGCAGCTGACTCTGAGAGACGATTTCATCATAACAAGGTCTAGAGATATTTCCCTGTGGACAATGGCATGGAAAGTGTGAGGTTGCTGCTTTTTTTTTTGTAGATTAATGGATGGTCTGTTGTCTTCCCTGGTCATTTGTCGGGATCATTTCGACATTAGCTGAAATTACTAAATTGTAATGATGAACAAAGTCGGACAGTTTAAAATAAAAAGTGTAATATCAACTGAGATTTGTCTTGGACATTTGTCACGTATTTAAAGGCAGGAATCAACTCCATTGCGGCTTCCTCGGGGGGCCTAACTTCTTCTGCCGCTATCTTACTATGTTCTGACGCGGACGAGTAAAACATTTTCGAAATTCAAACAGAATGTATACATTAGACCTCATGAGGTGAAATATGTGAAATATGCATAATGACCTCAAAAAGACTTGCTGAAGTCAGTGTCCTAAACAGACAATGAGATGAGTTTAAACTCTCAAAACTTAGAGGCAACTATACGTATACCGCCCATCTTAACAATAAGTAAATCTTAATTTTGTCCACAGAGCGTATTTAAGGGATCTGAGACCGAGAGTTAACAAGGCTTATTTCCATAAACATAATTATCAATTTAATCTTTATAATCGACGCCTTGCGTTTTCTTTGAGGCAAGAAATTAATTTTTAATATTATTTGGCTTCTGCTTATCATCACACTAAAGTTTTTTGCTCTCATTCCACCCTTTCCAGAAAATCGACCGGGAAAAGTCTGGAAAAATTCTAACAAAATGTCGCCCTTTCTCTATTCAGGAAGAAAGCGCTTTTCATTTCTCCGTAACTTTCTCTTTTTCCCACTCTTCTACTGTCCTGCTTAACTTTCTTTTTCGGCGTCAAAGGATTAAAGTCAGTGCCCCGCTAGCCTACACACACAAAGATTATTTTCTCTATAAACGTATTTGTGCTGTAAGCAATAATAGTCATATTGAGATTTAGGGTTCTCAAGGAGTTAAAGATAACATTATTCTTCTGGATTGTGAAGCCGTGTAGACCCTTTACTCGGAGATACTTACTGTCTCCATCTTCAGAGTTGAGATGCTTTTTACCTACGAATCCAACAGGCATCACGACTCCGAAGAACAAAAGAATGCCACCAACAACAGCCCTCTCAAGGCAACCTTGAAGCGCCATACTCTCCCATAAATTTTGAAATCTGGTCTTCCAGGTGAACAGTTATATTAAAACTGTCAGATATGATGTGGCAATATTATACGACTCTAAACAAAACTGAAGCGCGTATTCCCGTGGGTCATTGCCTGCATCTGAGTAAATATTTGCTGAACAAACAGGATTAAAACATTCATGACCCTGAATTCTGTCCTGTAGCAACTATAGGTCTGCCCTGCAAACAGCAGTAAACTTGTATCAAGGTTCGGAAACCAGCTTTATGAAATTCTAATTAAACACATTCGCACCTTATCAATAAAGAAGAACGATAAGACGCCGGAGAAAATAGTTCAAGCAAGCAAAGTTTTACAAATAAATCCAATTCATCCACAAAAGAAACACTTTAAGCCATAAGGAAAATATGAAACTTACGTATCTCGCACAAAGAGAATGTTTTATAGAAGCATTCAGTATGTTCGCTTTAATTAATTAGAGTTGTCATTTAACTATTTCGGGCAGTTGATACGTCGTTATTTCCCACTTTAAGTATCAACTGACCTTATGAAAAGACATAAAAGTTTTTAAGATGTAACATCATTCAAAATGATTGGCTCAAAAGGGCTTCACTAATCTTTGGTTTCCATCAAACAAGGGATGTTGTGTTTTAAAGTAGCATTCTTTTCCAAATTGGATTAAGTTTTGCAAAACAACGTTGTATGCGCTAAATACATGTTAAATTCCGTTATCACCGACACCGATATCTGTAGTAGTATATATAGATACGATAAAAAACACAAACCTAGTGTAACGTATCGAAATGGTTAATAAATGAAATCTCTGTCGACATTTGAAAGGATTTAACATATTGAAGCAGGCCATTAGTACCTTGGAGAGGAAGCATAAATCCTAAAACTTAAGCGAAATTAAAACGTAACTTAACTTACCACAGTGTTTCCATCGGTAATCAGTGTGATGGTAATGATGAGCAGAAGGAACTTCCGGGGGTCTGTGTTCGATGTCCGACTGACGCTGACATCCGCAATGTTGAACTACGCAGAGAAAAATACTGGAGACTTAATAACTTTAATTAATAAACTTTAAAGTTAATTATAAATTAGGGACAGAGAAAATACAAATAGCTAACTGTAATATAATTTAAAAAAAACCGGTTTCATCCATGTTTATTCCTGCAAAGAAAAAGCTGTGTCTGTGCTTAGTTAGGTCCAGGCATCACTCCATCAAGACGCATGCAGAAGTGGAGGTATAGCTCCACGAATTCGTGGCTGAGTGACCGGAAATAGATATCTGGTTTTCCAGCCTGTAGCCAGCATTTGAAGAACAGAAATGAATACGACGTTTTCGTGCGCAAAACATTTTCTTCATTACTGTACATGTCGACCCACAAGTGACAGCCACTTTAGTGGTAGCAGGATCTCCATTTAAAAAACATCCCGGTCCTTTTCCCGCCTACTGTCGCGGCAAATTTGTGTTACGGAAAACAAATATCTGTGATTGCGAAAATGGAACAGGATCATGTCAAAACCTTTGATTTCCAGTATGAAAGAGGCCCATTTGTCCATTTTCTCAGTTATATCTAACACACACATCCTTCTGCAAGTGTGTTCTACTGCCAGGATCGAACCCGGTACCATTTCAATGGTTAGTTGGTTCATTACGCAGTCACCAATTGATCTTAGTCAGTCAGTGTCAAAGTCGGTATGTTTAGCCTTGATAAAAAAATACGCCTAGGCTATAGGATTACAATTCTTAATTTAAGACGTGTGCCTGACATTAAAAATAATGGGCTTCATCAGTAAAAACAACAACTAAATACCACCTTAAATGGAATACTTGCCAACCTAAACACTTTATTACATCATGATTCTGTGTAGAACCAAAGTGAAAGAGAGTGAAGTGATATTTATATTTGTCGAAGACTGGATTATTTAATTTAAAATACACCGAACTTTGGTGCAAATGGTGGTCCCAGTTTGTTGCTGGGATGCACAACGTAAATTAGATTATCTTAATCTACAACGTTCCATTCAACAATCTCAGTCTAATCGACAAAGTTCAAAACTTATTGCTCGGAATGTACTCTGCAAATAAATTAAAAAGAAATAAATCCAATTCCTTACGTAACAGAACCACCACAGCAAAAATGCAACTCCCGCGACATCTGTTGTTACTCGCCACTACTTACCTGCACATCTGTGTCATTAGTGCCACATTAACGGCGAAATCTTATTCAAGCTCTCTCACCACCAGCATTACGAAGAACATTTGTCCACCGGCGAAAGTAGTCCAAATAACTTCGGCATGACTGCGAGATTACACTACACGAGGTTAATCATATGGACTCCTTTGTGACATCATAACATAATGAAATCCGTTCAGGATATTATGTAGAAGGACATAAATCATTGCCGATGGAACCCAAAAAGAAGGAATTCACTGCTTAACTGAGTTTACTTTTGGCCAAACGATTGAAAATATTTGTATAACTGTCATGTTTGTAAGTGACTATTCGACCTTAATAATGCCCAAACCGTAAAAGCAGTTCCAAGTCATTGACCCTTGAAACTGCGCCGACCGGCTGGATTACGATAGTGTTTCCCAAAGGACCAGAACAGTTCTTTTTGAAATTTCCCTTATATATCTCATCAGGAACGCCTAAGGAAAATCAATACGGTGGAATTTTATAGGACGGGACAGGAGACGAACACAGTCCTGCTTGTGAAATTGGTAGTCGCTCAGCTGGTCAAGAAATGTCTCACCTTTCACGAAGCCCCGAGGTTCATTACCATGTTAACAAAAGATCTTCACTGGTCCGTATGCTAAGACAGATTAATCCAGTCCACACCCTCCCTCCTATTTTCACCAGCTGAGTGAATATTAGGTTCCTCAAAGACTATGGTCCATGGAGTTAAAGTAAATGCAGTCTATACAATAAAACCGTCTGTTATGAATCGAGGTACTCGGCCAGATCAAGGGAAAACTACTTTAGACGAAACAGAGTAGGTTACACGATAACAACAGCGAAGAGGAGAAACATTTCAACACAATATATTTTCATATCCTGGAAATGGTGGTACAGAATTAAGTAACTTCCTTTCGTGGCAACACGAAACTGCTGAAACATCTCTTGCTACAAGCAAGAATTCGCTTCTGCTCTCTCCGAATAAATTACTTCGGCCCAAATGGCAATGGAGAGGCAAAACATTTATTTGTACATTTGTACTGTTACATCTGTAAATGCCGCTCTTCTGGACTTAACGCCATGTGGATTTGTAGGTAGACACCAACATTTGAAAGGAACATACAACCTCCACCTTCAACCTTGCACATACAGACAGTACGTTTCTCCAAATGTTGGTTTCTCCTTACAAGACCACACAATACCTGAAATAAGACAGGCCCTACACAAACGAGCCAAGTGCAGAAAGGGACACAGGTGAACCTAAAAGAAAGATAAAGTATCATCTGAAAGCTTCCTATCCGCCTGAAGAAAAAACATGCCTCATTACGACAAAACGAGTCCGTCTACTCTATGGTCTTTCCATATATACGAAACTCTCAGCTTGACTTACCAGTAACAGCAGTGGATAAAGTCGTACGACGGCGTCTTCTGATAACGCCGAGAGATGGCGAAATATGGTACTGCGTTCCATGTAACAGATCGGGGCGGACCACCCAGGGTAAGTACCACAGGTTGTCCTCCTTCATACCTACAACAAAATTAATAGTACGGCATATTATGAGTTCTGTCTGTCTAGAGGCAAAACAGATCGGGACTTCAGTTTTGCAACTCATGGCTCAATGCAAAGGAGGATTCTTTCTAACGCACCAAAGTGGAAGAAGGACGAGACACGAAAACGTGTGAATAACTATGCAGACATGGATAAAGAAGAAATTTGTTGTGAGTGTGTAAGGACCATGAAACACAGTCAATGAGATGATGATTGTCATTCAGCTAGTCAAGAAACCGAACACCTTTCAAGGAACCCGGAAATCTATTACCGTGTTGAAAGAACCCGCCACCGGCCCCTACTCTGAGCCAGATGAATCCAATGTACACCCTCACACTCTCTTCTCCGACCGACATTCGAACCAAATATATCTATAATCATAGGGCTTATCGTGACTTATAGCAAAAATTTGGGCATTGAACTACTGTAACCACATCTCTTATTAAATGTTTACTCAGGCACATACGCTCTCTTGAACCAACAGTACATAGCTCATTTTCTATGGGAAAGTGTCAGGTGTTGGGTAAACAGACATGCTTAAGCAATTTTACTATACGTGTACTGCTTTAATAGAAACGGAACGAGTATTTACCATTACAGTTTTTTTCTTTATTTCTTGCGTAAACACACACTCGTCTGTATATTCCTTCCCTAAACGAGTTATTTCGCTTTGTTTGTTTTAACTAAAATATTATATTGGTTTAAAATATTTACTGATGTGGGTGTGGACTCTGTTCATCTGGCATTACAGTTTATGGAACAAATTATCAAGTTAAAAAGTTAGAAACAATTAACAAACTACAAAGGTTGCTTGGTTGTTGCACCGTGCGGTGGGTGAATCGTCGCCCTGATTATAGAGGCAGCAAGGACCTCTGAAACGTCAGTAAACTTCTACCAGACTACAAGGCGCAACAACCCAGAAGACAGACATCTTCATATTAGACGCCTTGAGAATCCGAAATCTCACAAAATACAAACACAACAAAAGATTAAGATTAAAAATGAATATTCTGAAAAAATAAGAAATATAGGGAAGTATGAAAAAATATTTTGGTGCTAATAATTTAAATACGAAACAGCAGCACAGATTGTCCGCGAGAGAATTTCGGTGGTCTTATCGACAGAAGAGTTTTACCGAGATGAAATGGCCAAATTTGAATGAGAATTGCTTGTTCGGGAGGAATACAAGGGGGGGGAGGCACACACACACAAACAGTATGGCAAATATCTGAATAAAAAATAACGAGTCTTTGAGGAGAGTTTCAGCACAAGCGTAATGTTCCCAGGTGCGGGTCTCCAAAAGAAAGGTTGTTATGTGTTCGGAGCACCGGCCTGCTTGGACCAGCACCAAAGGTTAACGGGAAGATGAGCAACCAAGCTGCCGCGTCTGAGACGGTCAGTCTCCGATAAGCTACTGCAAGTTTAATCTCCATTCATTACATCATATTCGACCATTTACTTCTTCATTTCTTCTTCGTCAGATTTTGCATTTGCATTTATCAGCTATAATATATCAATCACTTCGTCATTTAAGCCTATATCATATTCATTGTAATAATTTCATGTTCATTTGTTTGTTACTTTAATCAGTATTATACTTGTTTAATTGCTGCTTTGTATTAATCAATTATCTTCTGCGGTTTCTTTTAATTCTACAGAAACTTCTGTTTCATAGACTTTCTACAGCTGATCAAGAAATTGCCTGCCTTTCATGTAACCTGAAGATTCATTATCCTTTTCTCAAAAGCCACTAACTTAGCCAGATGAATCAAGTCCACGTCATTAAATCCTATTTCTTTATAATACATTTTAATATTATCAAGGTATCCACTGTAAATGATAACACACAGAATCGCTTCCTCTGTTTACTTATCGTATTTGGTCAAATGCAGATTTTTTCTTATTCTCTGTCGAAAAGCATAATGTTTACAAATGATGAATTGCACAGACTATAAGCTACAACTGGATTAAGACAGACATTCTAACTGTACAAACATTCCAATAGAAATATTGAAAATATCACATCCACACTCACAAATAACATATAACATAACATACTTTTTTAATTATGCTGTATCAACTTCCAAGATCAATAGCAGTCGTTAGTATTTCTAGGGCGCGCATACACGTATGTGTATGTACACACATATTGTCCACCGCAACTGTGTGTGTTCAAACCAGGAATCGAACCCCGGAGAAGTCAGAATTACGCATTTAGGGACAGGGCAACTGTAGTTATGTGACATGGAACGTGGCACTAGCCTGACAACTAACCCGTGTCTTTGGTTGCTGAATTCGTGACACGCTACAGGATGCTTCACAACGCTTTACTCCTACGTCTGCGAACAGAAAATGCTGCAAGAAGAAGTATGTGTGGGTGTGAAAGGCCACGATCCAGAACTGTACAGTCCGTTCAACTGATTTTGTAACGGATCTACTAGACGTCGAAATGAGAAATTCAATCAATATTTGAGTCCCTGTTATCACATAACGTAATTTTTAACAGCAGAAATGTATGACGGACGCACAAACGTCTGAGTTGGGAGTGTCACTAGCGCGCGAGGGTGCAACAATCACAAAACCTGTTTCCATAGCAACATAAATTCTTAAAATATAATAATAAGACGGTTATTACATAATCAAATAAATTCTACAAAGTAAAAATACTGTTAAAGTTCCTAAATCGACGACATACCAAGATCAGTTTCGACTTAATACGTAATACGTAATAATAATGGAATCTGAAGCTTGTATTTGAATAATATATAAATTCCCAGCCCATACCGCGAAGAGAACACAACACACACGCATCACAAAGATCAACTTGTTAATACTACTTAAGTACATAATCGCAGTTTACTCTGAGAATCATGCAAAACCAATTAATACAGTTTGTAGGTAAAACGTAAAACTACTGATCGTTAAAGCAGCTCCCACTGTTCTTCTAAAAGTTAATTACTCTGAGGACCTAATCCACTTTGTGCTTACTCTTCACATTATTCACAGACTGGTACTACCGACTGTAGACACTCAATCCGCAGTACAGAACTACGAGATATGTGGATAATGTGTACGAAAGATATTTATTAGATTATCTTAATTAACACAACGCCTCTGTTAGTATGCATAACGAAGCTTTCCAAATGAAATGTGAAATGAGTGGAAGCAATTCACATTGTTTATTAGTGCCGAAATAATTCAATGTTCATTACACCTGTTTCACACGACAGCGTTACGTGGAAGGAATCCGAAATTGGAAAAGGTACACCAGGGGACTGCCTCAAAACAGATCAAAGTCACGTTTCGTTACTTTATTATTGATCACTTCTCCCTACAGGTTTCGAAAGCAACAGTCGAAAGGCGTTATTTAATGTTAAATAAAATTATATATAATTCGACGTAATTAACTTGTCGGTACTCAAAATAATAATAACCAAGGAACTAGTCAAATTCAAGGAGCACAATCTTTCCTTAGAATCTAACAGTACCTCAGCTTGTCAGAAAATTTCTCCCTTTTCATGAAGCCCTAAAGTTAATTACCATATTCACAAGATCCCGTCACTGGTCCCTAAGCTGAGACAAATGAATCCAGTCCACAACCTCCCATTTTGTTCCTTTAAGATATGGTTTAATCCTATCCCACCATCCACTCTTAGGTCTTACAAGTGATCTCTTCCCTTCAGGTTTTCAGACCAAAAATTTTCAAGCATTTCGAATCATCCCAGTAATATTTTGTGAAGCGTACAAGTAATGCAGCTCTTCAATACGCATTTTTCTTCAGTCCCCCGTCACTTTCTTTATATTAGGCCCAAATACAAGGAATAACTGTGAATGTCATTAAATATTTGTCTCCTTATTTGAAAAGTTCTTCTGAAATAAGAATATCCGAATGCAGAAAAATGTCATTCACAACTTTCAAGTTAATTGAGAGACCCGTTGGGGCAGAATAATTCAAATGTATGACTCGAAGCTTCATGTTAAACAACGAAGCGAAACGTAGACAGGATGACACTGTATTAAAATGGACGTTAAAGTAAGACCGGGATGTGCAGACTGGACTAAACTAACCTAACCTCACACCATGTTTATAAACAGAGAATCCCTTGTCAAAAGAATATTATAGTAATGTCTATTCAGAAACTCTAAAATAAACATTAATAAAATACAGTACTAAATAAGGATTAAGAAGATTTTCCAGAATTATCCTTTTAGACCACAAATTCTAACTCCATACCGTATAACCCATCTTCAGGAGCTGATAAACGTTCAGCTGGTCAATAAACTCAGCACTGTGTTTTCTCCTTAAACGACGTTTCAGAAGATCTCACCACCCAAATGTTCATTACTATGCTCAAGTAGGCTTTCCACTAGAATCTGTTCTAAGCCAATTGATTCCAGTCCACACATTCCCACCTTACTCCATTTTTCAATAAATTAGCCTACGTTTTGGTCTTCCAAGTTGTCTGTTTCCTCCAGCTTCCCCGAATAAAAACGTATGCATTTCTAATATCCTCATTAGTATTTCCTGTCCCATTGTACCAATCTTAATTTATTTGAGCACACTAATAGATCCCAGTTAAGAGTACAAATTGCTAAGCTTTTCATTTTGTAATATCCTTCTTATTCATCTAATTTTCTCCCTTTTAGGCCCAAATAGTCGCTTTAATTAGTGCGTGAGACTAAGTATCTAATTGCCTGTCATTATACTGACATATTTTTCTTTAAAATTGACTGTATCAAGAATCTACCGAGTTTAATCTGCTTTCAATTCATTCCTGAATATAATTTATACTTTGATAGTCAATTTGCCTTCGTCCCGCGCAGTCTATGTCAATTAGTGAATACTTGTTTATTCCGCTCCTGCCTTCTAAGGTTCCATTTCCTTGTTATGGGGCTTTATAACTTTAAATAAGCACATTACCATCTCAAAGGAAATATATAAATAAAGCATAAAATAAAAAATGGCAAATTCATAAAGTTCAGCCAATAAAACAGAAGATTCTTATCACAGACACGCTCGCTTACAGTAAATAAACTTCATCATGTTTTAATTAAAGAAACCACTGCGCTCTGTGGGTTCCAAAGAGGTTCCTCTTTTCGAAACCTCTTATCGAATTGCGTGTCTCTCTCCGTCTGTGCATTCGTAGCTTGACTGAGTTAATGAACGTTAGTACAGTACGCGACTGTAATCTTGAGACTTGCGGGGTGAGGAAGTGGGGTGAAGGAGGAAAGATAGCGCCTGCCTTTAACGCTACGGACTTCCTGCATTCCTTGCAAGTCTCAAGATTACAGTCGCGTACTGTACCCGCCTACGGGACAACAGGTTGTCATTATCCGGAAGACCATAATCGGAATTTAATTTACGAGGTTTGAAAATGACTGGCGTGTTGTCTGTATCTTAAGTTATTAACATGGCATAGTAAGAATGTATGAGATTTTTAATAATGATAGATCAACCGAACAGGTTGACAGCCATATTATTTTCGAAACAGATAAATAATTTTACACTCAGCCACTCCTTGGATGTGTTACTTGAACTTGGCATGGTTGTTTGTTCGAACCCTAACGGAGACCGATTGTACCAACAGAGTTTAAATAATTTACCTCGGTATCAGAGTTCAGGTGACTTTTTTTGTAATACTTTCAAATAAAACTCAGGTTTACATGTCATTAATTAAGATGGCTGTCTTCTGGGATGTTGTATTGCGTAGTCTCATAGAAATTGATCGACGTTTCAGAGGTTCTTGCTGCCTCCATTATTAGTGCAATGGGCAACCTATTCATGATGAAGGCAGTAAGCAACTCTGATATCTCACCTGTGTGTACGATTAATTTGTCCATCAGGCTGGAATCGAATTTAAAACCTCCCGAATACGAAGTATGAGTGTTAATAATTGAGCAGGGTCATTCTATAAAGATTTGCGGATATTCGATTCATATTGACTGGTATTTAATATAGAATCCAATGTAAAACGTCCTTATACAAATAACGAATCATCGAACATAAACTTTAGGGTCCTACAGCATTAATCACATGTCGATACCCACTTGTGATAGCCCTTGCAAATGGCGATAAGCACACGCCGGTTTCTCTACAATTCCAAAAGAAATAAAGTCCTTTTCACCTCGGTCTTGCGAAACCAACAGAAACGTGATACTCACTTCCGGCCAGCCCTATCATTTAACACGCGGTGATACTGAGAAACCTCAGAACTGGAGTTTTATTGAGTTCAACAAAATCTAATAAAACTGTGATTGTGTTAGCAATAACGATTTCTACCGCACTTCTCTTCTATGTGGTTTCTGTGATACTGGTAGAGACAAACGTCTGATGTATCTAAATTGTGAGACGTAAGAACCCAGATCTAAATCTCTTTATCATTTAGAGCAGTGGTATTCAACCTGGGGTACGCTTACCCCCGGGGGTACGAAGACTTCTTAGGGGGTACGTGAAATTTAAAAAAAAAAAAATATTTTATGACAAACACTGAATAATCAGTAATGTAATTTATTTAATTTATTTTAGATGTAGATTATATACTATGTATAACTTGAATTAGACACCAACAACTTTGGGGGTACAAAGTTGAAGAGAAATTATATCTGGGGGTACGCGAACAAAAAAGTTTGAATACCACTAATTTAGAGTAAGCACACACACATATTTAATGCCTTGAGACTTTTTGTAGACGGTTGATATTAATTAAGTGGCGATGAAAATGTTCATATCCCTGCAAAAATAGTCGAAACCACATACATCTGTATCACAATGTGTTATTAAAGTTAACGCGTAGTATATGAAAAAATAACACTGAGATCATGCGCCGTGTAGTCTCGATGATAATCGCCCTGACGATAAAAGATACGCACTTCTGGAACGTCCGTCAACTAGACTACACGGCACAATAGCCCAGAAGGCCGTCATTCACACTCGCCACAGTAATAACGCGAAGTATCACGTTAAATTCACAAAATGTACTACAGGAGTCCAGACAGGTGATTACATTTCGCGTGTGATGTTGCTACAAAGTCTACGCATGTTTTTGAACACTAGAAATGGTTTCTCGAGTGACTGTCAGCTGGAGATGGACACGGTCCGGTTCTAATCTCTCTTTCCGGCCTCAGCGCCGGACCGAGTCCTGGGTTCGATTCTGTAATGTACGCGCCACATAACGGTACAGCGGAACCTGTCTGTTGCTGCTGAACTGCCTAATACTTACAGGATTTTACAACAGGTCACCAAAGACGGCAATTTGCGTCCCTTCGTATGGTTGAAATAGCCTATTCGAATCGCTTCGCGTGTTTTTTCCCTGTGTGTGTGTGTGTGTGTGTGTGTGTGTGTGTGTGTGTGTGTGTGAGAGAGAGAGAGAGAGAGAGACTCTTAGTATCTACTCAAGTCCGGATCCTTCATCACACTGGGACAAATGAACGAACACCTCATGATTTTATAATTCTGAAAATTCCGATGGCAATTCTGAACCCTTTCTTATTCCTTTTCTGCTCTAATGGACCAAAACCCTAACAGCATGATGTTAGTCAAACTAAATGCACCATGACATCTAAATAGATATGTCTTGCGTCAAAATACATTTCCTTCAAAATTTAATTAATAATGTAGAAGTTTTCATTTCATTTCATTTAATCTACTGAACATTTGGTAGTAGGCTCGGCACATCATCAAGAACATCTACCATACCAGCAACGTTCAGGATCATATGTTCTCTAAGACTATGTGGACGTAAAACCCCATCACAGTTACCACAAAATCGACAAATTCTCCCAAATTCCTAATTTTAAAATGATATACATTCAACACGTTTTATTTCTCTATCCTGTAGCACAGATTTCAAAGAGAATTTCAATTAAATCGTTAATTTAGAACTTATAACATGGAAAAATAACGTGGTACATATGATTTTTGAGGTTCTCTCGATCGTAAAGATGTGGATGTTGGTCTTCTGGGTTGTAACGCCGTGTGGATTTGTAAGCAGATGTTTCAGAAAATTTTACTGCCTCCATCTCCAGCCCTGAAGCAGAGGCAGTATGATCCTCCGAAAGCTGGTATCTACAAACACGTCCACAACTCTGAAGACAAACATCGACAGCACAGTCCATATCTCCGCATATCCGAATTTCGTTACAGAAACTATTAATAACGGGAGAAATTGTGTAGGGACACTCAACTTTTGCTGTCTAGTGGCTAGTATTCCTGCTTCAAATTCGTGAAGTATCAGGTTCGAACCTCGGAAAAGCTTCTGGACATCCTTAAGAATTACATAGTTTTATTAGTCTATTCAAATTACCCACATATACCTTTTAACATTCAAATTTATTTTCTTACGCACTGTTTCAATATACTTGTTTGAGGTTGCAGTACCAAGTGATTCAGTCTCATCCCGTTCTAAATCAATGAAATCAGTAACCGTTTTCTGTAAACGACCAACAGGCTAAATATGGGAGTAGGGTCTAGTGGTAAGGCACTGTTCATTTCTTCTTTGAATGTTTCCATGTAAAATTCTCCCTGGTAGTTATTTTGGTTTAATATTCCTCTTTGTACAGGATCGCAGTTCGAATCTAAGGAATTTCAACACACCGGTAACAGTGACCTGGATGTGTATCGCGTCGAAGAGGAGATCTTAAAAGAAATCTGTTCTGTTCCACTCGGCTTGGCAGATGTTCCCCGAAACACGATCAAACTTTCCCCACTGTGATAACCACGGCAGCAGTTTCACTGCCATCAAAAACGTTTCAAAGACCCAGGAGTCTTTGTAAAGCTCTATCATTGAAAGCAACTAACATTGTAACTTGTTTGCTTTAATCAATGAAAGTCTGGACCAGTATTAAAAATGTACTTCCACACAAAGGAGTTAAATAAATTCACATTTCCACCGCAGAGACTTATAAATAAACGACCAACACATGAAGAAAATTAAAATACAAGAAGACAACCATCTTTCTACTCACCGCCGTGAGAACCTCAATATCTACAACAATCTGTTTGCTGCAAAACGTTAGGAGGAGATTTGGTAATTAAAGAAGCAACGCAGAAGTGAGATACCGAAACATTTAGTCTTAAGACGCATAGCGATTCAGGAGTTAAAGAACAGTATGCAACAGGTGAACATTTCCAAGATACATGCAGCTTTGAAAATTTTTGGAAATAATATGATGATAAAATCGCCACAAAGGGCTAGTAAAATGTTAAAATATCAAAACTTCAGCCAAATAAAGTACAGATCATTACGAGTTCCAGAAACATAAACGATGGTTCCAAAAACAATTTGAAAAACAAAATTAATTAGACTTAAACTAACAACAATAAAAAAAATCATTAGACACAAAGACGTGCAAGAATGGTTTTCAACTTCGTACTAAAATGGCGAAAGATAAGATAGGCGACCATCCTTTAAATTCTCGCAATATTGTGAACAGGCTAAAGAATTATTTCGAAAGTTAATAATATTCTAGCTACTCGTTTTTTACAAGAACCGAACGTTCTTTATTGTGGTCTAACAAAGCATGCTTTCAAATAAACTGGCAGTTCTATTTGGTCTACACGAGTCAAATGTTGATAAACGCTTCGACTGATGAGTATGCTTGTAGAAATCGTTAATTTTTTTCTGAACTGGTCCCCTTTCTATACAATAACACACGTTAATTCACTCACACAACAGAATGACACGTGTGTATGTATACAACAGACAAAAATGGATGGAATTTCTCCTTTGACGTATAACTTTCTTTAACAATTGTAATGCTGACGAAAGGAAACGTATTTGTTACGTATTAAATAAGACTCTCCCGTCTTTTAAGCACACATCGTAATTGTGAATCGGGATTTTTTATTGTTACGATGGGGTCTTTGTAAAAAAGGCGGTAGATTTTGTGCCCAATTCTGAAAAGGAGACTGAAACTTATAAATATGTGCAATACTTACATAATACTCATAACTATATTTCGCTATCGTTTTCAACCACAGCAAAACAAAAAGAAATCAACTACTATTAGGGACTCCAAAAATATTTCTAGGTTTTGTGCTACTGCATTTATTAACTGTTTGCATCTTCCCTCATATTTTCAATTTCAGCATGCAATAGGAATCACAGAAAACTCATTACAAGTCATAACTGCCACTTCTATACAGAATATCTGCATCTATATTTAATAATACAGTCACCCAATGTCACCGAATATGGAAATTCTCCCCCTAAAAACGCAGGCTACACGTTATGGCATTATCTTGCGACTCCATTTCTTCAAATGACAATATCTTGGTTTATTTTCTGTCTCAAGTACCCACGAAACGTGCCACAGCCCCCTTTGACTTCACCCACCTGTGTCCACATGACGCACATGCCAGACCGAAGCACCACACAAATTCACGTGGCTCCACCGTGAGCTATGGACGAGAACTGAACGTATGCATAACGGAGACAGAACCGGACCAGCGCTCAGGTTAAGTACAGTCACTGCCAACATACTCAACACACGACTCGTCTATGACAGGGGTCGGATTGGCCTATTTCCAAATGTCAACAAAGCCAGCATCTCCAAAATGACCGCATCCCCAAATTTCTTGTACCCAATATACAGACACTTGTTGTTGAGATAGGATGAAATTGTCTCTGTCGAAAAACAGCCTTCAGATGATATACGAGTGAATAACAGGCATCGCTGGAATGATATTGACAAGGGAAAACCGAAGGACTCGGAGAAGACCGTGTCCCAACGCCACTTTGTTCACCACAAACCCTTCATGGACTACCTTAGTATCAAACCCGGGTCTCCGCTATAATAATCCAAAGTTGTAGGTTATACAGTGAAAACATTTGTTGAAGGCACCGAAACATGCAATTCAATCAAAATATCTGGATTTATTTATTTATATATTTATTCGTCTGTTTATTTATTCATTCACTGGCTAAGTCAATAATTAATTTTTGCACTCATTATTTATCTGTCGGTTACAGCCTGTCTCCGTAATGTTTACGGTGAAATAGAAAGTTATAAAAATGTATAAACAAAGCAGCGAGTCACAGCGAATTATTTCACTGCCCAACATATTATCTGTCACTATTATCTTCCATCTGTCTACAAGACATGTCCGCCCGCTAGCAGCATACTGTTAACCTCAGTGATCAGATTCAAAAGATAATATTCTGAGTAACAGAGAAATATTCAGAAGGTGGCTGGTGACTTTAGTGAACACATTTATTCACTCGTCCAAACAAAGAACTTCAAACCTTAACCTCATAAACTTAAAAACCAAGACGCTGATATCGCTGTTAGGCGCTTCTGCTGTTACTATTCTGAAATATGTGTTTAATCACATTACGAATGTTTAAAGACCGTTATAATATCTGAAAGGCTGTATGTACTATCCCTCGAAAATCAGAACTTTCATAATTAATAGCAAAGTCTACAGCGCTGTTCCGCTGAAGCTAGGCTACTAAAGAAACATACTAGTTTAGTTCACATCTACAGAGTCTTAACATCAAGGCATCAACATTACCTGTTTTGCAAATAGAAGTTTCTTCACTAGATTGTAGAACGAATCGAAAACTATTCTAATACTTTTCAAAAACATGTCCTATAATGAACCCATAACACCAAAAGGCGAGTAAGATAAAATCACCTGCCAAACAGTTTCGATACTCCCACTTCGAACTCGATAGCACCGCCGTCGAATTTGATGTTAGGAACAGACACTATCGAGTACTACAACGCAGTTTTCCAAATTGCCTATAGAGCGCAGCACCATCCCATTAAACAGCATTCCCATTTCTCTCCTAAAGCAAGCAACAAATTACGCTGCTTCCCTGTGATTAATAAAAGCCACTCACATATTTCACCTTTCCGCAATGTTGTGCCTATTTTGCATATTCTTATCTCGTGAAAATTACGTACACTACTAATCACACAGGCATAAATCTAGCAATAAGAACAAATCTGCTGCAAGTGACCCGCAGATATTGCCTGGATAACTTCCAACTGTACTAAGTGTAAAATGGGCATTAAGGTGCGAAACTCAATCACCCGAAGTTACAGGGAGAGTTGAGTTTTCGCAGTTTTGTAATATGCCGACAACTATACTCGGTATCTTACAGAAATGATTGATGGGTATGTGTTGAAATCGACAAAGTGACAAGCCGGGAAAGTGTGAGTGGCGGCGACGCAAGGCTGAAGATTTGCCTAGGACATCGAATACCCTTGCACCGTCCCTGATGATATAGCACAAACAGCCTCTGAATTAACACAGTTACTGCCGTCAGATGGCAGACAAGGCTAGACAAAGATAAGTTGTTCATCAACTCAATTTTTGTGCGTTGCGAGCTGACGTGTTACCGCCACAACGAACGGTAAGTGCTTTGTGTTATGGGTGCGATCAAGGTTTCAAACGGCAGGTGATGCACCGGAATTTTTGAAGGTCAAGGAATCCTGGCCAATGTCAGTAAATGTTGTATACAACAAACACAATCATTGCCAACAAGCGTTGAGAGTGTAGCCCAGTGCCTAGTCTTAGCGGTCTTCCGCTCTACAACTTAATTCCATAGTTCTTGTGAAATAATATTCACTGACATTAAAGAAATTACCCGCCTTTTACGGAACAAATAGATTAATTATCGTGTTCACTGGATCAATACTGTCCACATCAAAACATATTTATTTTTACGAACAGTTTTAATATTACTGTTCGTCTATAAGTGGTCTCTTCCCTTCAGGCTTTCGGATTAAACTTTGTAGGCATTTCTCAGCTCTCTCATACGTGCTGCATGACCCACTCATCTCATCCTTCTTGGTTTTATCACCTTGATAATAATTGAGTACAGGTTGCGAAGGCCCTCGTTATTAAAATCCCCTTCTGATACTTCACCTCTGTCAGGTTCAAACATACAAACGGGCTCACTGCAGGCCCCATGTTACCGTATTTATTGGCGTTTCTTCAGTCGCTTTGCAATACCTTGTCAGTGGAAAAGGTCTGCTGAAATTAATTGGGGGAATGATTTATTAAATTCTTGCAGCCGTATCGCATTGTTGCAGCTGATGCACTGTTTCAAACCGGTAAGGCCGTAATTTCAGCTGTTTTGTCGCTCGATTAACGCTTGTCACAGACAAAACACGCGTCCCAAAATGTTACCATTCGATATATTGTTGTCTTATTCGGTACTTCCATTATCAGGGTGTGTTGCTAAATGATTCACAACAGCAGCAAACAACGATTTCAATGCGAAGTAATAGTCGAGAATGAGAACACGTTCTGCTTGTGAATGCGTTATGTCCTTTAAGTTTAACTTGATACAATAAGCAGTTGGCAACAACATAGAAATTAATTAACGTGACATACGATAGGCCATAAGAAAATAACAATCCCAAATCAATGATGATAAATGGTTATAAAGTGATATCTGCTTATCAAATTTAATTAAAATAATAAATCACTCTAATCTAATCTTCACTGTGTAGGTAAATATTTAACAAACCAAGACCCTTTTCAGATAAAAATTATAAATCTTGTGTAAACTCTGTGATAAGACTTGTTAGACATGTGATCACTTTCAATTTTTGTTACTGCCGCATGTACACTGCACACGTTATAGTAGCTACTTCTTAATAAACACGAACAGGACCTTCTTCACTTTGAATACTACAGACCGAAGTTTTCAAGTCTTGATTTAGGCATTAGTAAAGGTAAAAAGTTATAGAGATGAGTAATCAATCTGCTTCAGGTTAAAACCGCCTTTAGAATGTAATGACTTATGGATAGACGGACCATTCTCAATGTTTTCTTCAGAGCAACAACCAGGAACAGGGCCCATGTGTGAAATCAATGGCGATGAGTTTCACTGAAATAGGCATTTCCTTGAAACACATATTCAAGGAAACCTAGGTTTCTACCCGGTCTCTTTTGTTGCAGATGACGTTACCAGATACATATGTGGCCGGTTTCCACGACGAAGCAGCTGTTCGCAAAATGCGATACAATGTCCTTGGCAATACTGGACTAAGAGTGTCGCATTTGGCATTTGGTGCCGGCCCCCTTGGCGGTCGAAGCACATATGGGTAAGCCTGATTTGCCCCATTGTCCTTGTCACCTCCTGAACGATGCTTGTCAGATTAGTTTTATTTTCAATTTATAAAACTATTTTTTTATCCATCAGATTATCTACTGTACTGCTTGAAATTGGTACAGGCGTAACTTCATCTGTTCTGTCGCTTGATGAACACTTGTCACAAACACTTCTTGTGCCCTGAAATGTGGGAGTGGTCATATTCTATATTTCCTTGTCACACAGTTGGGAGAGCCCAGCACCTTCCTTTTCTCCTGAACATCCCTAAGAACAAAAATGATGTTCCAGGGAGTATGACGAGGCTGAGGCTATAGCAGCAGTCCATGAGGCACTGAAGCAGGGCATCAACTACATTGACACAGCACCGTGGTATGGGCAGGGTCGCTCAGAGGAACTTCTGGGAAAGGTAACAGTACTACTGACTCTAGCATCAAATCTCTGCCGGAGACTGGCTATCCTGTCTGAGGGGTCTTGTGTTTTACCTCAGTTCCTCCAAGCAAATACCAGGATAGTACCTCAAATTAGGCCATGATCACTTCCTTTCCAATTCATTATTCACCAACTATAAATAAATATATCTATGGCTTTGTCTTACTATTGCTGTTTCTATGTTTCTAACATATTCTGAATGTATTCTGTGCTTTCCGTCATGACAGTTCTGTACGGAAGAATATATATCAAGGAGTATGCTGTTCCTAGTAAACTATTAAAATTCAAGCAAAATATTATCAGAAAGCCAAAACAACACATATAATGTACTTTTTTCAAAATATATCAACAGTTTCTGTTTAGTGTCAAAAACTTCAATTCACTTTAATTCCAATCAGCTAAGACCTGTTAAAGTGGGATAAGAGATATAAACAGTTTTAAACAAGAATTAACAGAAATTCATATGTGTATGATTTCATTGTTACAGGCACTTAAAGATGTTCCTCGAAATGCATACTACATTGCTACAAAAGTTGCACGATATGAGGTAGATCCCAGGAAAATGTTTGATTTTAGCAGAGGGAAGACATTAGAAAGTGTGGACCACAGCCTAAAGCTACTGGGACTTGACTATGTGGACATCATACAGGTCTCTCAACATTCTCACTCAGCTAATTACAAAAATCTTTAGTCTACTTTGTTGCAGTTTTTATCCATCACAGAATTCTATAATGTACCTGAGTACACAACAGACCTTAAACTGTTAAAAAAAAAAATTACCCACTCTTGTAGAATCTGAAATTTCCCTGAGCCACAAAAGTTCAGTTCACATCTTCACCTATTTCTCTAAGATCCATTTTAATATTATATTCCAATTTGTCTTGCAGTCTTCAAAATGAGGTTTTTAAACCAATATTTTGTGCTGTGAACAAGACATAATGCATTCAGTCTGGACTCTCTTACTACAATATCCAAGATGGTGGAACAGACTCTCCTGCCACCTGTCAAGTCACACTAACAACCTGTGACTCTTCAAACAATGAAAATTTTAAGATACTATGAAATTTTACAAAGGTAAAGGTAAAGTTGTCCCCAGTGTTTAACTAAGCACTGCAACATGAAGATAAATGGGGAATAGAAGTATGCATTCTTAACCCTGGTACCCATTAAAAAGGACATAAAGTGGGTCCTGAATTGGTCTGGATGAAATGACAAAGAAGTCCTGGACTTGAACCCTGCTTATCCAGGTAGCAGCCTAGTTCCCATACTGACAAAATTATCGAGTACCTAATGGAAATATGCAAACAAGACATTTCTTTCTCAAACAAGATGTTTCTCTTTCAAGTTTAAAAGAACTCAGCTCAAAGAGTGAGAAAAACACATACCAATTAAGTACAAGTTGTGCAAAGGCCACATAAAGGATAGTAATCCTTTCTGAAGAAGCGTCTCCACTGTTATAAATCATATAATTTTATATGTTACTTTATAGGGTGCACATAATAGGGAATGTTTTTCCTTACAAACCCATTGTTACCTATAACATTTATTTTTCAGGTACATGACATTGAATTTGCGCCAGATGTGGACATAGTGGTCGATGAAACACTGCCAGCACTTCAGTCTGTTGTGGCGGCAGGAAAGGCACGTTACATTGGAGTGACGGGTTATCCTGTGTCTGTCCTGAAGAAGGCCATAGAGCGCAGCAACACCAAAGTAGACACAGTTCTTTCCTATACTCGCGACACACTCATAGATGACACATTGAAGAAATATTTACCTTTCTTCCAGGTATGTCCACAGAAGAAACTCACTTCTATATCAGTGTCATCCCACCTTACAAGTGGTGACCTCTAGTAACATGAGTTTCATATCAAGTGTAATGAAGGTTGGGGGTTGGTCGCAAGGCAAACAACCTTGCACTGTAAAAAGGAAGATGTTTCGAAAACTCAATCAAAGCCTCGGACAGACGGACCTAACAGAGGACCGAATAGAAGAGGAGAATTGAGGAGGCCATGGACCGAATATGGACCGGAGAGCCAAAGAAGAAGAAGAAGAAGAAGAAGTACTGAAAAGTGCCTCATTCTTTTCTCTTCTTCCTAATTGGCTCCTCCTCAGTATAATTCACCCTAGACAGCCTACAGTTAATAGCCTAGTCACACACTGGCCAGGAAGCCAGACAAGTCCCAAAGTACTTCCTTTTAATTGGCTCGGTATTGACTTGTTCTAGTCAAAGGGATTGGGCATAATCCATGCAGCAGGAGTTTCTATGGGACTGCTGTCAAATGGAGGCCCTATGCCATGGCATCCAGCCCCAGACAACCTCAAAAAAGTATGTGCAGCTGCAGGACAGTACTGCAAGGTGAGTATAAGACCCCCATTAGTGGCTACCTTCATATCTTCAAGAAGAATATCAGAAATTTAACTTAAAGTTAACTTTTCTGATAATATTCAAGTGTTTCACTGTATTGTGGTTGTGCATTACCGAGCTGATCAATTTATCGTATAGGAATATGAAATATAACCCTCATACTATGGGGGCTGCCAGCCAGACTTTAACTCTTGTCAACTGACCGTGCAGATGCTGTGAAACATGGACAGTAAATACCATGTTCAAACATACCCTAAGTCCTGTAATTTAATTAAATACATCTATAGTAATCATTTTGCCTGTGACACCATTTGGACATTACTGCTGTGATAACCTCAAATCTCACTTAACCAAATACTGAGGTCATTATAATACAACACTTGAATTAGGAAACTGTTACCAATAAAACTACTACTATTAAAATGTTAAAAAAAGATCACACATATTTATAAATCAGAACTATGAGATTGAAAGTTGGTCAGCATTTCTTAATTCTCCGCTACTGAATTCTCACAACATTCGACTTTCTAGGAGCGAGGCGTTGAACTTGCTCGACTGGCACTACACTACACAATGGGTCAACCTGGGATTGCCACCCACCTGGTCGGCATGAACAGCCGAGAGATACTAAACTCTAACCTGGATATTTTAAACAATGGATTGTCAGACCTAGAGAAGACAGTGTTGCAGGAAATCAACACACAGTATGTAGTAAATATAATTACCTATATGTTACTGTACTTGGTCAGCCTGATTGCTATCTTATTTAATGACATAGTATCAACTTCACAGGTTATGTAGTGATGAATAATAATAGTGAATGGCTATGAATGAAAAGTATAGAGAAATGTGGAAGGAATCAGTCTTGGACTATTTTTAGATAATAAAGCTAGAATTTGTTTGAAGGATCAGAGAAAACAATGAGAAATCTCAGTCTAGATAACCACTTTCCTGTCCAAAATCTGAATCGCATACGTCCCAAATATATTTTATATGTTGCTACTGAGCCACCTTTGCTACCATATTGTTCTTGTAATTCCACTACAATTATTATTCAAGAATTTTAAGTTAGTCTGAAATATTCTCTCTTGAAATGCTTAATAATGGTTTATCACCTACAGTTTCATACCATCAAATGAGAAATTAGTCAGTAGTTTCATGAAAATAACTTGCCTTGATACAACATAGTTAACACCAACACACCTCTTTTTCTCAGTAACAGAACGTCATAATTCATGTTCAGTATTCCACTCATCGAAGAATAAGACAGTTTGGAATTCCTGAATATGACTGATGTTTATCAAACTGATACCAGTAAGAACTTTTCATGTTGCCATTACAAGAAGCTACTTTTGTTTCAGGTTCTTTGACAAAATCAAGCCAGCTCACTGGGAGGATATTGAAATTAATAACCTCAAGGAGAAGCTTAAAGCTTTGAATGAGTAAAGAAGACAGAAATAAGAACAGATAATTTTTTGCTATGTCAGCTCTTGATAACAGAAATCAAGCCTTCACTTTCAATGAAGATACACATGAAGAAAGCAGACTCAGACATCTTTCAGATTAAATAAAAAAGAAAAATTACTATACTGAAGATATGCACACCAAATAAAGCCAATGAACATATTGTGTATGTACTTTATAATAATATAAAGTGGCCCCCTCCCCATCAAAAGAAGGCAAGTGAAATTAACTTTTTATGTAATGTTAATGTTACTGACATTCCATTCATTTCAATTTTGCAACAGATCTATTTACAATCTGAAGGCAGGAGTAGAACCAACTCCACAATTAATTATATACCTCAAAGCGTGAGCAATGTCCAGCACAATGTTGGTATAATGATTCAATGTATGACATAATCCTACTGGATAATGGGAACGACCCGTTCTTCAAGTGCCTGAGCACTGCGGGTCCCAACCTTTCGTTGGCTCAATCTGTAGACATTCGGTAGGACCCCTTGGATGAGGGATCGGCCCATTGCAAGGCCTCTACCTGTACACAGGACAGCACAACACAGAGAAACGCGGACAAACATCCATGGCTTAAGTGGGATTAAGGCCCACGCCTCAGACTGCGCGGCCACTGCGGACCCCAACATAATCCTACACTTCACTTGAACTTTAATGCTACAAACACAGCATTACAAAACTCATCTTAACAGTGAAGAATAACGGAAAGAAGTAATATATGGTGCAGAGCAAATATTTTGAACTGTACCATAACGTTAGAATGTACGCATGGATGTGCTGTTTGCAAAAGATCTGAGAAGATGGATGACTTGTCAGTATATCAGCACGTAACTTGCTTGCTTGACTTTCCTTCCATGTTTTTCACCAAGTCATTAATTCCAGTATACCCTGGTGAAAAAATTCTATGATACAATGCACAGCAACTTGGAGGAAGACTGAAAGGATAATCACAACTAAGAAATGTTTAATAAATGATAGATGAATCAGCAACATGGTATTATTCCACCTAAATGTTCTGTTCCATTATCACAGAATCCTTATTTCCTGTCTTTGGTTTATTTTTGTGTGTATTCGTAACTAAAAGTTTAAAAAACGAGTCTATTTATTACTTTTATCATGTCTACCTGCCTGTTCTGTTACTCCACATATAACTTCAGAATTGCTGAATGGATTTTGATGGCACTGATACATTGGTGTGTAAGTATTTGTCAATAAATTCCAGTTCTCTTGAGATTGGACATCAATAATAGGCACTTTACACAAAGACCTACAAGCATCTTTGTGCTTGGTAGTGACTGGGTGGGGGAGTCCCTAGCCAGCCGCACAACCAAGAGGGGAACATCCAATGATGATAAAATCCAGCCAGACTGACTCCAGACATCCTGCCCTACAAAGGTCCTTTCTACCATTCAAAAAGGGCAAAGATTAAATGTTGGCATATGCACCAGAATTGTCACTCTATGTGTACATTTTCTAACTTGTTCATTACATCATGGAAAATATACAAAAATTTCTCAATCACATCACAAACTACTGAACACTGGTAAGTAAAATTATCTGTAAGTGGAAGTACCACTCAATGACGCATGAAGGAAAATCTTCCATGCAATCTTAACCTCAGCACTAAAATAGATTAAGGAATGGCAAATCTCATGAGGAGCAAATACAATTGATCAAAAGTAATATGGCAATAAGATTAGCCTGTCTACAGTGCACGATGTGAGCTTATGACAGAGTGACCAAAAACATCTAAAACCAAGTTACTTGATGCTTATAAACCTGCAAAGAGGATAGACAGACATTCCCATTACTAAACTAAGGTTCAATATGATAGCAAAACTAATACACATCAATCAAACGCCCAAATGTCTGTCTTAGTCTCTTACTGCTATGATGTAATAGACTGACATGCCCCACCCATTTTGGCCTATTCAGTTCATGTCATACTTGATTCCAGTCCTGCCAAATGATGACTTATTCAATGAACAGAAAGAGCAAGACACTGAAAGAAGCAGGGTGATTGATTCCTTAGGTCACGTTCCTGATGCAGCTCATAACATAACAGGGTAATTTATTATGTTACACACCAGAAGGAATTTTCCAAAACCATGGTGTAGTTGAACCATAAAATAACTTTAAGAGAAATTAATATTTAGAAAATCATGATTTATATACTTCTTTGATAATCTGATCTCTGCACAAACACAAGAATACAATGACAAAGATCTGCTCATTTAGCAGAATCATCGACTACTTGGATGATAATGTGAGAAGTGTAATTCTATACAAACCAGGAATTCTGGTGAGATACAGAAAGGATGAAAGTCCTGAAACAGCAACTCAGCTTACAGAGTAGACCTGTAGGTAAGGAACCAGACTCTCATATAACCA
>NW_019059544.1:88917-128770 GCF_000696155.1 Zootermopsis nevadensis | reverse complement strand
ACTTGTTCTCAACTCCTTAAGTTGCTGGTAAATACTGATTTAGTAAAAACAAAAAGAATTCAATCTCCATAAGAGAACAACTTATACAATAATTCCCTTACCCCTGATGCAGTTTTTAGCCACCACCATTCTAAGGAAGGAAAAAAAGTATGACATACTGTTATGAGTCCCCTTCTGACTGGGCATACTCCTTCAGGAGAATATCAACGGCTTCAGAAAAAGAAGGACAAACCGCAGCTGGACCTGGTGAAATGCGGCTCTCATCTCCAGTCCGATACTTTCCTGTCTGCACAAGGAACCCACGCATGCCCATTGCCTGTGCACCACCAATGTCATCCTTGACATCCTACAATGTTACAATTATTTTTATTGCCAGTCATTTTGTACAAGTAATACCACCAACATTCAATACAGGAAAAGCAGCAAAGTACCAGATGGGGTTGGCATTGCAGACCATTATTACTGTCCACAGTAAATAAATATAATTCATCTTCTGATACAGTCAGTGTTTTAATTTGTGCTGCAACTGTCATGAAGTTTCAATAAATCAGTCTCGTTTATAACTTTTCAGTCTGAAAGTTAGGGTAGAATATGATTTGAGGTCTCTGAAAGGTTAATAACGTTCGGTATGAACCTTTGAGAATCTTTCAAGCAACAATATGAAAAATTATACAAAGAAATAAATATTTTATAGGACATACAAACAACATGCAAAACTTACATCCCCAATCATGACTGCATAAGCAGGGTCAACATCTCCAAGAGCACTCCTGAAAAATGTTGGTGATGGTTTGCCAACTACTTCGCTATGACAACCTGAAGCATACTCCAGTGCCCTCACAAATGGGCCTGGTCCTAGGGCAAGTCCATCACAGCGCTTATAATAGCGTCCACAATGAATTGCTATCAAAGGAACCCCAGCCCCAGTTAATAACAACCTGCAATCAAGTGACTTAGGCTGGAATTCATCTTTGAACATGAATCCACAGATCTACAATTTAATATCACAGGTTCAGGAAACGCATGCCACTACAGGCAAAGCATGCAATATCAGAGACAACCATTTTACCTATCCTACAGCTGCAATTTTATGATCCCTGCAATCAGTGCTCAGCACTGTCCATCACAAAACAATGAAAGGTTTGCCAGATGTGTTCCTTGTTTTTCAATTTTTCCAGAGAAATATATGATCATTCATTCTGCTACCAGTCTTCTGGAATTCACTCTAACTGCTACAAGTTTGTGACTCAAAACTAGTAGTAAAAATAAAGAGTTGTTTGAGCTGGAGTCTGCTACAATATATACTGGTGAGGGCAGAGATTATTAAATTACGGCACTATAATAAGTAATGAAATGGAATAGGGTCTTCCTTTAGCAACAGATTCTCTCATAGTACATAATTGTGATCACAGAAGTGGCCACTGGATCCAATCCTGATATAGTTTAATCTAATTCACATTTTTGAAACTTTCTTTTCTGAGATCAGTTTTAGTATCATCTTCCTATCGCTTCTCAAATCCCTATTCATTCCATTCTTTTCAACTTCTCATTGCCCTAAGCCTAACACTTTCTAATTCACTCTTTATTAGAAAACAAAATTAAAAAAATCAAATGACAAACAATATATTTATTTGAAGATGACTCTCTTCTAGAATGTTTCACCATATAGTCTAACAGAAACTGACCAATGTTTCATAGGATAAGCACCTCTGATACATCGGCCAATTTCTACACAGTACAACATCCCAAAAACAGTCATCTTAATATTTGCCGTCATCAGAACTTGAAGAAATCTCAATCTATTTATTTGACTCTTCAAGCAATATCCTGTTATGAAACATAAAACCTTTACTGCCATTACCACAAAGGCTCACCATCAGATTGTATCATAAATTAGTTCATATCACCACAACGAAATTCCTTAATGTTCATTTATATAATATCATTCTATTGCTATCTTGGTCTCCAGAGTGAGGTGTTTCCATACAAAAATGCTTCATGCTGCATTTTTTACTCCACCGATCAATACCACTGTCCATTACCTACCAGCTTTCCATGGATTACAGATTACACATAATAAATGGGGCTACATTTTTAAAGTTTTCTACCAACAGAGTATTTTGAGAATCATCTTTAAGCCATGACATAAATTAAAAGAACACATTCTTACAAATGCATCACATCAGAAATATTCAATCACAAGCACTTAGAAGAGAAGAAACAACATCAGAAGTTTCCAACAGGTTTAAATGTATTTAACAACATTTACCTAAAAGCTTTACTGAGCTGGCTAAAGTTGAACATACTTGGAGCAAGACCTATTACAACAGCATTTTGTTCTTCTTCCCCATAGTCAGTAAGGCCTGAGAAATCTTCTAATGCTGCATCATCCACCATCAGCATCGGTTTCAAGTTGCGAGACCGCAACAGATCCTATGCAATGGGGTGGATAAGATTAAACTAGACATTTTTAAACAGACTGTAAAGAAGTCATACTGATTGAGGTGTATCATGAATGTCTAATAGTCAACTCTGCAATTAATAGAATCTTCAGAATCAACTTTTGGATAGTCCCGTACTTAAAACCGAAAACATGACAGTTCAAGTTATGTGTTACATCACAAATTAAGGAAATTTTCACACCTGAGCTGCCCACAGTGAGCTCCATATCTCATCTTTTCTTAATTCCAAACCCAGTCCTATCAACCTCTCAAACAAACATCGTCTAGATTCCTTTGTTGTATTTGTCACAAACTTAATGGGAATACCTGTTCCTCGCAACCTGCAACAAAAAAAGATACAACACAAATTCCTAGCGATAACATAACCTCAACCTACTGAAACTCAATTGTCCACGCACTTCTTCAAGGAGTCTACTGCGCCTGGTATCGCAGTATTTTCAACATGTAAGGTCCCACTTAAATCTATTAATACTGCCTTTATGGGAACTTTTCTCGAAGCCATACTTATTATTTCTTTCAGGCTGTTAATTGTGGCACATTTTTAAACAGCACAAATGTCAGACAGCCACAGACAAAGATAATACATTTAAACTCCTGATGTTATTTATCCTCTACTTAGTATTCGTGGTTGTATGTGTTCTCTTAATTCACGCCACTGTTTAGAGATGACTCAAAATACTGTTGGTAGAAAACTTTAAAAATATACACCCATTAATTTGCGTAATTTTTAATCCATGGAATCTTCGTGATATTATGAAAGTGGAGAATGTAGTGTTATTAATTTAATATATTACATTTCTAAGGGTGATAAAAATCCGTAACACAACTTCCTTCGAAGGGGAAATAAAGTCGGCGGTCCCATGTCGTAGATTTATGGCACGTAAAAGAATCTTACGGGCATGAAAGAGATATTTCGTAAGCAAAATTCAGCGGCCATTTCTCACCCCTCTCCCCTGATTGTCTACTACAGCGTTCATCAACCTATGGTACGCGTAGATAATATAAGATAATATTAACAAATAAGTTTAGCCACACTCACCGATGTCGACTGCGTTAGTTGGCAGAAATCCCCGAATTTATGTTGACATCTGGCGAAAATACATGACATTAATTCTAGTTAATGGAAAGTTTATTATTTTTAACGTTGAAAACGTTTATAAAATCACGGTACACTCGACGGAAACTGTAAGATGTAAGGTAACGCTGGTGTGGAACTTCTTCAAAAGCCAATAACTCGAGACGTATGTAAGATAGAGAATATAAACCTATATGTAAATTAAAGAGTAAATAAAGGGATTTTTCTACATGATATTTACTTTATTCTATAATGCATATTTTACACATTGTTGAAATAATTACCCAAAACATGTAATAACTATACCCTTGTTCCTTAACTTCAACCGCTTGCCACGTCTAAAGCATAAGAGTTAGATCTGGAAATATTGCGAGTGAAATACGTAAATAAACACGAGCTTTTCAAATTTGCAAACAGATTTCGGCTAACTCTTACGGTTTAGGAGTTTTGGTTATTTATTTGGTAACAAAAAACGGTTCTAGAGTGTTTTTTTGAGTACGACACAACACATAGATAAGCTGTCGGCGGATGACGTCACGTATGGATAAGATGTAAAGGTATACATTAATGTGTAAATAAAATTTTATTTCAATACAAATATACTTCTACAGTTAAACGTTATTCAACGTTAACTAGGAAACCGTGGTTTCACTGTCAATTTTTTTAAAGTGTTAACAGTCTTGTTTGTATGCATGATTTATACATTTAGATAATTGTTCAACACTGCTCCATATGCAAGGTTTTAAGATTATGCTCTTACCTGTATTTTGTATGGTTGTTTAGGTGTTGAGAAAAAGGGTTCAAGAGGATATTAAGTAACAGGAGGCTAACCATTACTGCATAATGAGGAACTTGTACTCTTCTCCAAAACTGGAATGAAGATATCGAGGATGAGATGGGTGGGCATGTAGCATGCAAGATGTGATAATAAATGTGTCAAAATTTTAATTGGAAAGCTTAAAATAAAAAACACTCAGAAGACTTAGGCACAAATAGGAAGTTAATATTAAAATATGGAAAATATGAATAAAGGATGGGATAGTGCAGTACATTGCACTACAACCCAGAAGACAGCCATCTTCAGAATGGATTTTGCTCAGCATAGGGGCAGATGGCTGACTTTTGTGGTTACAGGACTGAAACTCTGGGTTTCATAAAAGGCAGAGTAGTTTCAGGTACTCAAGAACTCTATTCCAGGGTGCAGATTAAGCCAATACTAGTGTATAAAAAAGGCTCTTTACTCAGTATAATGTAGTAATAAAACCATGTGATATAAATTTTATAAAATAACCACAACCTTTCTGACAACCTTCTTACTTGTGGAAACAGCTAATATGAATAAAACCTCCAATTAATATTTTATTTTTAAAATATGAGGGCATTTGTTATGTATGGGTTATGCCCTTTCTTTGAGTGGATGGATCATCACCTTTATAGGATTGCCAACACCTGTCTTGGCAACTTCAAAAGCTTCGATTGTGTCTTCAAGGCTGAAATTGTGCGTAATGAGCTGTTTCACCTTCGCAGCACCTGACGCCACCATGGACAAGGCAATTGGATATCTGAAAAGTAACGTGTAGTGTATCTGTAGTTTGACTGATAACATTTCCAAGCAGTGTTGGTATCATTTATCGTTACTTTGTTTATTTACAAGTTATTTATCAGTTACATGGCACAGCATCACCCTTCGCTGAAATTAAATATATAGGATATTTAAATGTTATTCATTTATATTTGGGAGGTTTTTAGTTCATATATTTTGTCTCATACACTAATAATATTTTACAAATTTCATTTAAATTTGTTTTGGGTAGTCTATACCAAAAGTTTAACATACGCTGAGTTTTGGCACAAACTGATCCAAATACCACCAACATTACAAAAAGAATAAATGAAATAAATAATTTTATCATAAAAAATCTTGATACTTGACTTGGATATACATTTAATTAACACCAATATTTTTGAATGAAATATTTTTAGATGGTATACCTCAAATTTAAAAAACTGTAATGAAAATAATTTGACTGTGCGGTGTGTGATGTAACATTTCTTAATTAACGGCATCCTGTTGTGTTACGATGTACTTTAATTTCAATAATTTTCAATCGGTGTCAAGTTTAAAAATTTCAACTATTTATAATGTAATTTTAATATTCATACACTTCTGTCTGTCAGTCAGTAATATCCAAAACTTAAATCTACCTGAAGATGGCCCATTTTAGTGTAATAAAAAAAACATGCATACAGTCAAATAAAAACAGTTGTGTAGACAGAATTTTTGTGTTACATCGTAACATTTCACTTACTCATTAGCATAACGAAAGATTCCTCGGATATCAACTTCTCTCGCAAGAGCATTGACCAATGGGATCTTCACTTCAGGTGCTCCCATTCCAACAATTACAGCCACACCACCAGACTTAGTAGCCTACAGTGTGTCAAGAAAACATGAAACTTATTGGTTGACTGATTCTTGAGTAATAACCATTTTTTTCAGCTGCAATACATTAGCAAGCTAGATCAATAGTAAAATGTCTGACCTGAACTTGGGAATCATTTGATTTGAATCTTGACAGATGAACCTGACCTAAAGCTATAATTTTGGTGGTTCTTATCAGTTTCTTTGGGGTAAACTGGGATAGAAACTTCAAACAGGCAATGACACCTTTCTTCACAATCCGTCCCTACTAGTTGCTTACAATAAGTCTACAAATATATCTCACTAACTCCATGGAGCCCCTACTTAATGGTACCTGCACCTTGGCGTGGTGGTGGGGCTTGAGTACCTCAGTGGCGGTAGCGTAGCTACTGGTAGGGCCTCCCTAGGGGGAGAGGTCAGACTAAGACAGGTACCCTGGTCTTCCAGGTTGGGGGTTGGTCGCAAGTCTAACAACCTTGCACTGTAAAAAGGAAGATGTTTCAAAACCCCGATCAAAGCCTCGGACAGACGGACCTAACAGAGGACCGAATGGAAGAGGAGAATTGAGGAGGCCATGGACCGAATATGGACCGGAGAGCCATAGAAGAAGAAGAAGAACTCCATGGAGCAGTGTCTTTGAAAATCTAGTGTTGTTTTACCAACCCTTGGATCATAAAAGTTTAAAAAAAATTGGTTTGGTATTTCTTTACCAGGCATGTTAGCCTAGAAATTTAATAAATAAAAATATTTTTTTCAAGTAGAGTTCAGTATAGTGTTAACAAGACATGCACTTTGCATTAATAAAGTGCATAAAGACTGAAGTGGAGTGTGCAGCACAAAAAAACATTAAAAGTCATATTTACAAGAATTGCTAGCCGAATATTGGCTTCAGCACCGCTGCAGTCAATAGAGATATCAGGGGGTTCAGCCAGCAAGGAATGCACTGTCCTCACTGCTTCCTGTTCATCTTCACCAACTGTTGACAGGTAAGTGTAGTCGGCACCCAACTCTTTGGCAACTCCAAGGCGGTGGTCAACAATGTCTGGAATTGTGTGACGATGTACACACAGTTAGGCCTAAATGTATTAGAATTGTGTTCCAAATCAGCTCACATTTTCCATAGCAGCAGAAATGACGGTGCTGCAAATTTCTCAGTGTCATGGGTGCGGATAGTTCATACAAAATCCTTGCTAATCATTCAGTTAGAATGTCTTACCTTTCCTTCTCCTATCTAAAAACTTAAGGTTAAATACATAAAGCTGTTGACAAACATCTTCAACCTACGTTCTTCCTTTAGGGTGAGAAACCATATTTCACATTCATATAAAATAAGAGCTTTAAGTACAGACTTCTGAATTTATTTGTGCTGTCAGTGTTCAGACTATATAATGTTGAATGATAGGATTATTCATGAATTAAAAATTGGAAAGAATATGGAAGGAAGCAGTCATGGTCTAATTTATGGTACGAGACTGAAATAAACTACAAAAAATATCAAGCCAGTCAGTCTCTGAGCCAAGATTTTGAGCCTGGGAACTTTTGAATCCCAATCAGATGTGCCAGCCAATCAGCCACAATGATCAGTCAGAGTGCTGAAGATAATATTTGGACGTAAAAAATATTAAGTGACAGAAGAATGAAGAAAATTACACAGAAAATTTTAATAATTTCTAATCTTTATCACTGGTGTTATAATAGTGATATGAAAAAAGAGGATGATATGGGTTTCTGTAGCAGGAATAGCAAAGTAATTAATTCTTTGGTATCAAGTAGTCTGGTATAGACTTGTCTTTGGGCAGTTCCTGGCTCAAATTTTGTCCAGACTACTGGTTACTAGCTTCACATTATCCACGATCGTCTCCTTCCAAACATTTATCCACTCACAATTCATAACCATTTTCATTGACACAGTATTGAAACAGTGTTGTTAAACATCCAAAAAATGATCTAAAAGAGACTGATTATCACCGCTGAGTGATTAACACTTGTGCTTTGTATTCAGGCAGTATCAGGTTCAATTTCCCACCTTGAGATCAACAATGGTAATTTAAATTCCTCAGTCCCTTGAGACAAATAATTCGATAGGTGATTTACGTTATCAATCTACCACTGAAATATACACGAATTATGCAGTTCAAAACACATTGTTAAACTAGCTAATAAATTGCCATTCCTTCAAACAGTCTACCAATGACAAGTGACTGTCAAGTAATCAATGAACAATTGAAATTGAAATAGCCTGTGCCAAATGTTTAACAGTTGAATTCAAGACTCCCTTTCATTGCATGGTTCAAAGCACACACTGTATAACTCTCAATTTTACTAATCATGAACATTCTAACCTGTTATAAGTACTTTTGCAGCTCCCATGGCCTTTGCTGTGATAAGAGTAACCATCCCAATAGGACCAGCTCCAGTGATAAGAACTGTGCTCCCCAGTCCAACTCCACCTCGCCTACAGGCATGCACTCCTACAGACAAGGGTTCCAGAAGTGCCCCTTCTTCAAGGGAAACATGATCAGGCAATCTGAAACAAAAATGTCAACTGTTTCCAAATCTTCCTAACATAGGTGTATTGTAACGTTTTAAATTTCTTTGGCGTTATCCATCATCTGATGTTCAGTGTGGTACTGCCCATGTCATATAGCTTGATTAACTAACAGCAGACTCACTTGTAGCAGAAGTCGGCTGCGTGGACATAATAGCGGGACAAGTTGCCATGCACTGGTGGAGTGGCACAGAACACAATATCAGGACACAGGTTGTACTTTCCTTCCTTGCAAAACCGGCAAATTCGGCAAGGCACCCCTGGCTCGATGGCCACCCGATCTCCTGCAGGTGGTTAGTGAGATTTAAGTCAACTCAACTGCACTCAATCTTATACCCACAAATCCTAATCTGAGTGGAAAGTTGTACTGCAATTTACAAGTGGAATTACAAATTGCTTCCAAATGTATTCTTCACTAATTATGTATCTCTCATTGACCATGATGTTCATTTACATTTGATATAAACAATGTTTTGGGTGTTGACCTACTTTCTTCTTCAGTTGGTTGGTTGTCATTAGATTGACAGAGTCTTCTAATGTTTAAAGATTTGTGGCATATGTTCTGAATAAATCTGGGACTTCTTGAATAGAATATGTTATTATGCTAACCACTGGACCATCTGTGTAGTTCTTCCTTGTAACCCAAAGCACTGACACAGACTTATGCACAATACAGGTAAATTACTATACACACACCAATACTATGTTGGACACACAGGCCTGTATCTCAGACAATGGACAATGTCCACCTTACTATTGATATAATGTCTCCAATTGTCATAAACGTACAGATAATCATTACAAATCTACTGTTGCACTATATTGAAAATATTAAAATCTCTAAACTGAAAGTTTAAAGCTATTAATACAATATTATACAAAATTTACATAAATTTATTCTTCCCAGAACTATTCCACATTTTGATAGAATTAATCTATGATAATTTAGCATATTATACTGACCTTCCTTTAGATGCTTCACATTCTTTCCAACTTTTGCAACAATGCCACTTGCTTCATGACCCATTATCATTGGATCTTTGACTATGAAGTCCCCAATCCTACCCTGGACAACATAGTGGACATCTGACCCACATATTCCAACACAAGCCATCTGCAGGAGCACCTCTGGTACCAAAAACAAATTGCCAGTAATTACTAGTACCTTTACATTACAAGCACAAAATTAAAATATACTGTGTAAGATTTGAGGTTTTCACAGGGCTATGATGACGGAGGCAGTATGACCTCTGAAACGTTAGTCAACATCGACTAGACTACACAGCTGTGCTAAAGCTCATATCATGACAGCATCTTGATGTCTTATCCAGATTAAATAAACTTTACAGGTGTTCAATATATTTGTAGCACCTACTTATGTGAGATTACCTTATCTACCATAAATACATACAAATTTAGATTTTGTTGCTCAATAAATCTCTTCAGATTCACTTCAAAACATAAAATCAGCAAAGAGAGCACTCCTTTTCTTCAGATAATATCTATCAACTCATCCATCCCTGTATATATCTAATTTTCTACCTAATTTACCAATCAGTCCATCCACCCTTCCAAGTACCTATCTGACATCATGGAGCAGAATTATTCTTAATAAGTTAATAACTGTTCATCTAGTCATTAAATACCCCACATTTTGTGGAATCTGATGATTCATTACTGTTCACAAGAACCTGCCATTTGGCCCTATTCTGAGCATGAAGAAACCAATCCACAAATTCACACTACATTCATCGCAATTAAAATATTGTATTCCTGTAGAGTATGCTTTATTTAATTCAACAAAATCAGTTCTCTTTGTACTGATAACGCTTTTAGAATGTAATCATAGAATAAGTGTTTCAAGTTGAAATAAGAACGTTCTGAGTTTTATAGTGCAGCCTTCGGAGTGCGGGTTACGCGTAAATGTTGGGCAACCCTGGCTTAACAGTTAGACACGTTGTTAAATAAGCATAAACTGACTACAAGGTCATGAAGTAGTCTGTGAAGTTAATTTTACACGTGTCGTTTGTATTTATGCTGTAGTTGGTAACACAATATTTTCGTTTAGGGTTACCGAGTTTCACACAATTGCAGTGTATCTATAACGGAAATAAGAATTATTTCGTATAAGAACTTACGGTCATCATCTGGTTCTGGAATTGGTCGCTGTTCCTGTATAAAACAATTAAAAGAGAAACGATTATAGTTTCGATAAAGATAAATGCGATGAAGGAAACAAAGTACAACAAAATTAAACGCCAAAACGAGATTTATTCAACACGTTCTTTTATCACGCGAGTGTTTCGGACAGTTCAAAATACCAGTACGGACAAAAAGCACTTGCAGATCACGCGAGTGTTTCGGACAGTTCAAAAGACAAATACGGAAAAAAAGCACTTGCAGAAACGTTACTTTATCGAATGAACGGAATTCATTCTGATCATGGAAAGTAAATTACATTTGTTTACTGACTGCTACAGAAAGCTCCTTTATGTAAATTACATTTGTTTACTGACTGCTAAAGAAAGCTACTTTACTTCGATGACAAGTATCGGGTCATATATTAAGTCCCTTATTTAATACCAAGGTCAGGGATTAAGTCCCTTATGTAATACCAAGGTCAGAGCAATCGCGCACCTCAGTGGCTGTGATAGATGTTATGGAACACAGTAAAATTATGGTTAAAAGTGGAAAACTGAAGGCCTCGGAGAAAAACGTCGCCACTGCGCAATTACATCACATGATCTGATATAGGCACATTGAGGAAGTACACCAAAGAACGATAAAAACAGGCAAAGTACAATGACCCATAATCGTCTAATAAACACATGTAGTGAACCTGTTTTTCTAGCCTACCTGAAACGAAAAACTGACATCAAGACAGACCAATTTAAAAACTTCCAAAGTAATTGGAAGCACGAGTAAGCTTCGTTATAGTAATATTTATTACATGCTCAGCAGTGTCGTCAATGATTCATATTTGGAGAGCCCTAGCTTCAGTAACATCACCAAAACTTTAGACAGCGGTCATATTTTCAGAAATATATCATGATCACGATTCAGTAAACTTAATAAGAATAACTTACAAGCCTTAGATCATTCACTTTATACAGCACTGCAGTTAAATTGTCATTAGATCATTCACTTTATACAGCACTGCCGTTAAATTGTCGGTGGCCATGCTTCGAAATCGATAGTCACAAGCGTGCGCAACGTCAACCCTTCCCTATCGCAACCACACAATAAAGAGACATACACAACATAAGCCCATTATAAACCGTGAAGAATCGTTCTGCGCATGCGTGATCTGAGATCCTCATGGCGGGGCTTATAATTTCCTAAACCATGCAGTCTGAAAGAAGTTAACCGACGTTTCAGATGTGTTTGCTGCCTACATAGCCACCTCTGAAACGTCAATAAACTTTCGATCCTATAGTTCTTCAGGTCTGATGGGTAGCCCTGTGCGAGCCAGCTTGGCTAAGGTAATTACAGCTGAGCACATTGTAGTCCTGCAACAGTATTATCGGCATAACGTTTCTGCACTCCCCTTGTTTTGGCCGACTTAAATAACTTCATTAATAGATACGACACCATTAATACACAAAGTGTTAGCCCCAAATGGTTAATTTTAAATCAAACAGTCCACTGAGTAATTAAATATTGGTGGGTTCTGTAGGCTTATTAATCCTGAATTTTAGAAGTGGGGCCCATTTTCATCAGAGTTGCTCAAATTCCAGTTCAAAACATTATCTGCCAGAAAATCATCACTGAAGAGAGGAAAAGATTAAAATAGGCCTACCTGATATATATACTAGAAAAGTGAAGAAAGGTGGCAGAAGATAACACTGAATTACAGCCTTACAGAGTGTGGGCTAAGAGAAATCCTCCAGAGGAAAGCAGAGAAGAAAATTTTGTGGCTAGACAGGCATTAAATTGTAATTATTATTATTATTCACAGATTTAAGAGGTCAGAAATAAAGAAGCAATATGAAGACCTTTCTCCAGTGCCATCTTGTCCTCGGCAAAACCTAAATTTGCTTCATCTCACACAAGTCTGCCATCACTGTGGAAAAAACCTCAGTTAATTCTTACCAATTAAAACACTTGAAACATAGCAACACAAGATTAATTTTTTTATCTCCAGAGTTCAACAAAAAAGTTTCTAATCTGTTTATTTATAAGTGATCCATAAATCTACAAAACAACTACTATGTTACATACTTTTAGAAAAACAATCTGTCAGAATAACAGTGATGAACCAACATGACTGTCCAAGGATTAGTTTGCAATTCCTTAACCTTCAGAGAAACAATGAGAGTGAAGATTAGAGTTGTGGTTATAATCAGATGGCTTAATTTTAATTTGCAGTAAAACACAGATATCTATGCGATGTTGTCAAGTATCGTTCTTGGCTGAAGGAAGTTTTGTGTCAACATTAAAACATAATTATCACAAGGCAGTAAATATTTTATGCAAAACCATGCAGGATCATAGGTTGAAGAATGAATCCCCACTAAACAAACACCTGAAAATATGACAAGATATTATAAAAAGTACTAAGGGGAGGTGCTCTCTATTTTTGTGATGTTCATAACAAGTCCAAAAGTTGGTTTAAAAGTTATTGGACAGGAGAAACACATGAATACTGTTGAATGATTCCTTATAAAATGAAGAAACTAAGCTAAAATTATTAATACAAATAAAATGAACTGTTTTGCTGTCACCTCTATGCACCTTGAACACTACCATCAGGAAAAACAAGATAGTCTGACCTTAATACTAACAACAATATAAATTTAACATAATTTGCAAATTCCAAACAAAAAATTTCAGATTATATAATCACAAAATATTCCAAAGAGATGTTTGTCAAGGTCATGTATTCTAACATCCTCGTATTTATGAATGTGGCTTATCTTGATACAGTTCATAAACATGACCTGATAGCAGAAACTGCAAAACAATAACAGAAACTTTATCACTTACACCAGTGTTGCGCAACCTTTCCCCACTCGTGGCGTACTAAATATTGTCGAAGAGTCATGGCAGCACACCAACCCCATTTTTCATATTGTGGGGGTTTAGGTGGTTTATGACATTGACTGGCTGTGACAACTTATCGACCCCAACCGAAAAATATTCTATTTGATGTTCATAATTATCCATCTTTATTACTGTCATTTATTTTAAATATATTCATTATTCAAAATAAATTAAAATATAATATTTCCCACTGTTTGATCCAAAATTTATTAACTATGTGTAAACATCTCATTATGGTTATAATTATAACATGAGGTGAAAATTTCGTGGCACATCTAGATGGCCTCAACGGCACACTGGTTGCATATCACTGGCTTACACAACTCAGTTTCTGAACAGGAAAAGATTATTATATCACTGGCTTACACAACTCAGTTTCTTAACAGGAAATGATTATTGCTGGCTTTCATCTGACAAAACATAACATGGATAAGAAAGGATACATGTTTTTAATGTGCAATACAAAGACACACACCCATTTAGGAGAAATTTTATAATTTCAAAGAAGAGAGCTTGCAAAGTATTTATTACTTTCCATTAACAGTCTAAACCACTATGCTTGGTAAACACAGACATCTGAATTTTATTTAATATATTTTCATTCCCAATTCCAGATACCATCACACTGTTTGATTGTATCCATATTCTCTCTTCGAGATCGTGTTACTGCACTGGCTTCTCCTTTTACTGTAATTCTCTTCTTCAAGGAAGACTTCTCACGCTGTTCCAAAGACTTTTTTACACGGCTACGAATCTCTCCTGGAGCTATAGTGGCTGCTGTGGAGGTGCTACGTACGCTAAAAGTGCTGCTATAAAATCTAATTCTTTCTGATGGACATTCTTTTTCACAAGTTTTATCATCAGATAAGCAATGAGGATTTCTGCTCATTTTCAAATATTGTAACTTTTCAGTATCTTCGTCCTTTAAACTGCCGCTACTGATAGAATTGCTCTGTGCTGCAGTTATAACTGAGGGCAATTTGGCTATGTCAGATTCTGAATTATTATTAATGACACATTCTTCACTATTATTCTGAACTTCACAGTCAACTTCATCATTTAACATATCTTCTGCTTTATTTTTCAACTGTTCAACTTCTGAATGTCCAATTCTTTTGTCTAATTCTTCTCCCACTTCTACACTTTCATTATCATCTTTCTCAATTCCCATTTCAACATATAAATCTTTTTCCATCTGGCGAGTGAAGCCACTGGCTGATACTTCCACATCCAAATTATCCTCCCTCCTAGAAACAAAACCACATCAATGAATGCAAATTCAGTTTTAATAATACAACAGAACTAAAGCAAAGGTTATTCCAGATGCAAATTACAAAATTTTTATTCATTTCATGCATTAAACATCTGTAACTTTACTACAGGTTGTACAGTATTTCTCCTGTAACAGGATAATAAACTTTCTTTAAGTCTATAAGTAGTTGATGGACTGCCAAATTTTACACCCATTTTTCTCCGATATTTGATAAATGTGTGTCTGTAACACTGCACACATAAATCAGTAAAATGTAAATGTACATATAATGCTACATACATTACATCACTAAACGTCGGATGTAAGCTGCTTTCATATCCAAATCGCCTCTTGAAGAAATCGCGAATGCAGTTCACATCTCTATCAAAAAACCTAGGGAAAATAAGAAACATATTTAAGCGATGCTAAACGTAAGCCAGGGTAGCTCAGACAATATCATATAATAGATAAATCCCTATTGGGAAAGTAAACTAATTTCAACTTACATCTCAGCGTTAGGATGTGAAGTGGATATCATCTGTGGAAAATCTATAAGAATTGGTTTTCCTTCATTTGTTATGATTATGTTAAATTCATTGAAGTCTCCATGTATAACACCATGATTTCCAAGTCTTACAATCAAATCCATCAACTCGTCATACAGAGACTCGACATCTGCAACTTCATGCATCTGGCAACTAAGAAAACAAAAACCTCAGTAAATTGAGAAAATGATGCATAGAAAATTATTTCATCAGAAGAAAATGTGATACTTACAGTAAGCTAATGTGACAATTTATTTTAAATCTGTGAACAATTACAATATTTTGTATGATCTGACGCCCTACAGGGAGGAAAGTGTTCCACTCATGAAAGCATACAGAAACTTGTATCTGTCATCAGCTTAAATATGTCATTGTGTATAGTTCAGTGAAATTAATTTTGATGCCAAATTACTGTTAATTCAGAAAAATCAAGGCAAATTATCTGAAGATAAATAAAAAATGTTAAAATTATGATACTAAATTACTGTGAAAGAAGTAACAATAGACATATGAAAATTGATGAAATTGTACAGCATTCACTAAAACACCCTTTTCCCCAGTATTTTTAATTTTTAATTTTTAAGCTCCTGCCTCAGAATTAAGTAATTTTTTATTCATGTAAATAAAGTACTTTTACAATGATTGCAAACCAAATTCTTGTACGCATGACAATAAATCTATGATGTATAAATAATTAAGACAGTTTTTCAAAATACATGATACTTATTTCAATAAATACTTACAATGGTTTTCCTTCTACAAGCTCCATGACTACACAGTGTCTGTTAAAATCTATAGGTTTAGGTACAGGGAAGTCACGTTCATGCAAAGCCTTCATGTATGCAAATTCCTTGGTGGCTGAGATACGAGACAGGTACAGCCAAGACGCAGTATGCCGATGTTGATGATAGTCGCGTTTCTCTTTTATATTACGAAAACATGTACGACCAAGCCTACAAAAAAATTATGGTTCAATTAACCAAGTAATTTCTGTTATTACACACTGCTGTGTAGCAAGTGAGATGCATCACTTGTACAGAAGAATTCATAGTTAAAATTACAAATCAGTACCAAGTACACAGGAGAAACAGGTAGCAAGACTACTGGCATGGTAAGTGCACAGCTGGCAGTGGCCAGTCACCTGAGAGTATTCTTTATGTTTGCATCTAAAAATGTATGATATATACTGAATGTTCTCGTTGAGAATTGTTTAATGTGTAATTTCAACACACTAATACACACCAGCACACAGCGAAAAAAAATCAGTTGTGTGTCTAAAGACTTTTTGATGAGCAAACAATCAGTAAAAGACTATGGCCACAATGTTGATGAAAATGCAATCTTTAATCTTTGGAGAAACTTGAAACAGGAAGTCTACAGAAATAATTATAACATTTTAATCGTTCTACAATTCACGCAAGGTGAATTTTAATGTGTCAGAAAATATGTTCATGTGAAATATATTCCAGTATTGAAGGGTACCATTTCTGACAGCTATTGTAATATCAGATTTGTAAAGTAGTCTTCCTGAAATGTTTATGAGCATAAATGTTACCTCTAACTATACCATGAGTAGCACGTGAAATTCTAATGCAAGAGAACCCACCAGCCAGCATTCTACCCTGTGACCAGGCTAAAATAAGCCAAAAAGGAAGGAGTCTACTACTGTCAAGGTGCCCCACACACCCCACTGGCACATTCATTGCCCTGATGACGGAGGTAGTACGACCCCTGAAACGCTGGTCAACATCGACAGACTACCCAGAAGACAGAAATCTTCATACTCATCGCTGTGAAAACCTCAATGGCACTAACATAATCCATCATTAAACTAAAGACAGAGTGCATCTTCAAACTAATGGGAAATAAAATTACTTCAAAAGCGGTATTAATGGACTATACTGAAACTTTGGAGCCAGTAAGGGTGTTGGGGCAATTGTTCTCAGTTACCTATTTCCAGAAATGTCAGTGGAACTTGCAATCTGAATATACCACTCTGAGTTACATAGCTTTGGGCCAGACAGGTCCTGATAGGGTCTTTATTCTTTATGTTACTATTATCTATGTTAATTTTCTTGCTATCTTGCATTCTTTGGGCAGAAGTATCACATAGATCTAAAAGTTGGACCTCAAATTAGTCAATGATATTTTGGATGATAGCTTCCTTCTAAAAATACTTTGTCATACAGCTTCAATTTACCTGTGAAGTTTTAAGCAAAGTGGCTGGCCTTCTTCATTGGCAACAACATAAATATTTGACTCCTTCCCAACTCCAATTTGGTTTCCAAATGAAGAAACAGCATTTTTTGATGTCAAGGTCTTCAGTGCCAAATAGTCATAACCTGCATTAGTTAGTCTGTAACCATCATCTATAACAGAGTTAATTTTATTGTAAAACATTACTTAAGACTCAATTGAAATAAAAATAGAAATATGGGATTAAATGCAACACTGGAGTAACAGTAAAGAAAAAGAAAGCACTTACATAATAGTAAATCATAACTGCATGCTACACACAGTGTAATAGTAAAGTCTTTACCATGGTAAGTGATTCAATTCCATGTATTAATAATCTTAATCCTACAAACAGTCACATTTTGACACTGTCAGGCACAAGTATCAAAACACAGTGTATGTAACACAGAAAACCAGACAATATAGTTTTTGCTAAGAAATTACATTAATTTTCCTTGAGCTTCCAGCTGTAAACAGAGAAAATAATAACTATTTCTTAAATATATTTGTGCAAACTTATGTGAAATAAATCCTATGAACTATAAATTTTGGTACTTATATTACTTTACCTCTACATCAGCAAATACATAACTGTGCTTGCGGAACAATATCAGTTCTGGTATTAAACATTAAACTACCAATATTTTCATTCTATAAAAAATTTCTTGTATTCTTAATGGGTAGTTACACAGCATAGTTAGTTTTCACCATATTTAATACTCACAGTGTTTCCCACGTTCATAGCTAAGAAGTCGATTCTTACATAATTCTTTCAGGAGTTTATGAACACCACCATGTCGAAGATTTGCTATAGATGCTGCAAGAGATCCTGGTACAAGCTCATGATTTTTCATGCCCATTTCAATCTGAAACAATCCAAATTTTTAAATACAAGTGACATTTAAAGCAGTAACCCTGAGAAAAAGTTACACTTTCAATGTTTTAAAAGTAATATAATGATAATATAATACACAACACCACTTCTGCTGCTTCCACTCATCATTACTACAATAACAATTAAAGAAATAATATGGCTATTTAAATAATTAAAAATGTAAATAAACTCAAACCACCAGTCAGAAAAAAGAATATTTATATACGTTTACGATCCCGCGATTATAACGGCAGGAGTGACATCATCTTTTAAAATTCAAATTGGTTTCAAAGGCCTGATTAAACAAATTCTTATTACTGATGTCTGCTTTTCATCCATCACACTCCACACTTGTGATTTATTATTTCTCACTGCATAGAAAGCCTAGTTTAATATACATGTTATTTAAAACATAGAGACTTGTGAGGCTAGAGACTGAGCACGGTTTGTAAACATGTTCCAAGAATGAAACAAAAGTAAACCCACTTGAACAAAGTGGATGTTTGGTTATGTTATTGGGACACTATCATTCGTCTACGTTAGAGTCAAGAGTTCTGATCCAAAAAAGGTAATATGTTTCTACGGACTAAGAAAGTTTTATTACTGCACATTTATGGAAACTTATACACTATTATATACTTATACCTACGGCTGTCAACACTCTGAAATCTTCCTTTGTTAAATACCGTAAGATGGTAACATTCAATTTCCCCATAATCACAGCACTTTTAATACCAGTAACAGAGATTCCCTGACAACAGAATCAACCAACAAAATTTATATCAAAAAAGAATATCCTTAGTACAACAACCATAACACACAGGACACTACAGATAACCTAGATCACATTGTACCAACGTAGTACAACCCACTTCACAGACAATGTTGAAAGTTGGCAACTTTGACGTCACGTATACATTGTGCTGTCGTCATTCACACCATGAACAGCTGCCATCTGTTGTTAATTGTGGTCGATGTTGGTAGTACAGCTCAATCGGCAAGATATAGTTGGAAAAATTTAATATGTATGTTTTGTTCACAAACATTTATACTAAACCTCATAAATTTTATTCAAAACTGGAATGTTTGAACAACACTATAATGATTGGAGAAGTCACATGGCCCAAATTACATTAAGATGTCGTAATTTTGAACAGTGATATTCCTTTCTTGGCTAAAGGTCACTTGTAGTGCAAATTGTAAATAATCAAAACAATCTGTTGCCTGTACCGGGTTTATTTACAGACTTCAGTAATTTTGGACATACTGACGTAAATACATCTATACGGAAGGGTCATTCGGCAAAAAAGTGAAAGGAAAACGTGTAAGATCCATATCAACAATGTGTAAATATGGACCGACAACAATGGTCAACTTGCGTGCATTGTTATGTTACCTAAGAAACGTCATCTGTTTACTCGGCATTATTGTGTTACATTACTGCCGTCAACAATCCGCTTTCGTTATTGCGGAAGGAGCTGAGCTGTGAATCGGTTGTAGAAGAAGTGCGTCGTAGACTAGATAATTTTGTGCTGGTAAAAACGTTTTAGATTATCACAAGTACTTATCTTATATAAGAATTATTATATTACATTTCATTTCATTACATTACTTTACAGAGATGTATTTACGTCAGATTTTCCGGAACCGTGGATCCACTGTTTACTTTTTGCTTTGCTTGAAACTGGAAACTTTAGCAGAGCCATCTTTGAAGCATACACAAAAATATATCGTTTCTCGGAACGACTGTATTGAAGTATTTATGTAAGCTTAGCTCAATGGAGATTTCACTCAACTTTGTAATTTAAATTATCGACATATGTAACTGGTCTTTTACTTCTTTACAGAATACATAACACAATGTTGGAAATATTTATTTTCTCTATAGCTTTGTGTATTATTGTACTAATAACGAAACGGATACTGCTGAGATCGAAGTTACAATCCCTGAAAAACAAACATGTGGTGGTAAGTAGAATACATTTATGTTCTTTGCAGTATTGCGGGGCTGCCTAGATTGTTTTTAGGGTTATACTAGTGTATTCAAAGTATGGTGCGCGTACCACGGTTCAGATTTCTATCAGATGAATACAAAGAACATTGAACAAATTCATTAATACAACAGTTTGGGTCTTTATTTTACAGAGATAAACTGGTTAATGCATTTAAGGAGATAATACCTGTGTACACTGAATGATATGAAACTTGTAAATACAAAATGCAATGTTACTGGTTGTTGAAGAAGGTGGTACCCCTGTGCTCTAAAGGAATTATTTGTTTCCACCAGGCAGAAATACAATGCTGTAGTCACTGTACAAGCTATATGACAAAATTAAGTTACATATTAGGGTGCCAGTTTCACATCATGCTCAGAATTCTTGATCTGATTTAAAGTTATCCAATGTCAGTATACAGAGACCTCTATAAGTCTGTATATTATTAAAATGAATGAATAAATCCCCTCTTTTAGTGCAATGTTATCATACCATCTGCTCCTATTAAGATAATCTTCTACCAGTGTTAGATGAAGTGTGTGGTATGAATTCTACAGAAAATTATGTTAACAGTATTGCAAAAAAATACATTTGCATTTTGCCTGCTTTTGCACCAGTTTTGTGTTTATGTTGAATGTTACTACAAGAATGTTGCTTTGAATTTAAATACTAGATAACAGGTGGCTCCAGTGGTATTGGAAAGTGTGTAGCTATTGAAGCTGCAGCAAGTGGTGCCAATGTTACCCTGATAGCAAGAGATGTCAAGAAGTTGGAAAGTGCAGTATCAGAAGTGAAGAAACACTGTCTGAACCATGAGGATCAGAAAGTACAATATATTTCATGTAAGTAGGACAGTAATTGTAATATCAGTGGCCATGCTAGTCATTTATTATCAGTATTTATTTATTTCATTTATTGATTTTGTTTACTTTTTTCATTTTAGCGATTATGTTAAAAATATTAACTTGACTACTCCATTTTTTAACACTGTAGACAGTCTATGTAACTTTTTTATCTCGATGCTGGAATTAATATTTTCCTCTGTTTTATTTGATAATTGGTAATACTTATCATAATCCCAAACTGTTGTTGCTAAGTTCTATGTAAATAATAGTATATTATATATTTTACTCTCAATTGTTGGGAAGTATAATGCATGGAGCTTCATCTCTATATCTTTATTTATCCTTCATGGTGTTGTGGTTAGGGGAAGGGAATTTTTTGCCTTTGCTGAATAAGAAATAAGCCTGATACCAATATTTCTAAGAATGGAGACATGTGTTAAATGGTGTAGCATAAGTAGTTTCTTTGTCTGTTTTTGCCACTCTTACTAGTAAATGTGTCATTTAAATTACAGTAGACGTAAGTGAAAATTATGATGAAATAGAGAAGGTACTTCATGGTGCTGAAGATGAAATTGGTCCTATATCTATGCTGGTGAATTGTGCTGGAATGGCAATATGTGGGAGGTTGGAAGATACTTCTGTGAATGATATTAAGGTAAACTGTAACTGTATAACAAGCCTGAAACTATGTTATCATATTACATTCTACAAAAAGGTTAACCTTAACAGAATGTCACTTCTTTTTAAGACTTTACAGTGCACAAAATTTCATTACCCATGGCATTAGTGTCACATCTGTCCCAAAGTCCATTTAGTCAACATCTTGGTGACAGGGAATGAGAGGTTATGAAGATGGGGTAATCCCCAGTGGCACAATATCTATACCAATTTTAGTAAAAATTCATCACATAGTTCAAATGTAATTTTGTGAAATGAACATAACTGTTTATTTAAGCAGTTAATAGGTTAACTGTAGGGACATTGTCTCATAACAGGACTACTGATTTTTGTGTTGTTTTGTTTCATCTGCTGTATATTTTTTATTACAGTACTTACTGAATTTGAATTTCTTGGGGACATTATTTCCTATCAAAGCTGTGATATCACGAATGAAGGGAAGAGGTGAAGGTAGGATCGTGATTGTTGCATCTCAGGCTGCTATGTTGGGTATATATGGCTACACAGTCTATAGCAGTACTAAGTTTGCACTCCGCGGTCTTGCTGAATCTCTGCATATGGAGGTATGAAGATTCTATATTCCACTCAATTAAAATTTCCATCTTGATCATCGGAAATGCTCTTATGTTACCTATAATGTATGGTGTAAATGAAAACGCTGTTACGCGGAGTGAAGATATTTTTAATATACTCTAAAAGTCAGCAAGAAAAGGCATCAGAATTATATTAACTAAACTATATTAGCGTAAATGGTCAAACAATATTTAGTATTTGGTATACACATGTTCACAGGTCAAACCATACAACATATCAGTCACACTGTCTCTACCACCAGACACTGACACTCCTGGATTTGCTAATGAGGAAAAGTCCAAGCCTATGGAAACAAGACTAATTTCTCAGTCTGCTGGGATAGTTTCACCTGAAGTTGTAGCTAAACAGATCATGAAGGATGCTTTAGTGAGTTACATGTTAGACAGCACTTTTACAGGTCACTGTAAAAAACAATGCAGTGTTATTGTACCTGATTTGTATTGTGTCATGAGTATTATATTTTATTTTAATGTCTGAAATATGGGCAGTGTTGGGCAAATTAAAAGTTTTAATAAGTAAGGCTCGAATTATGTCTTCATGTATTCCCTTAATAATTTTTCTACCTGGATACCTGTTTCAGAAGCTGTAACACTGAATCGTGAATAATAGTAACTCAGAAGGCAGTTCCTAATATGAATTTATGATAGTAAACAGCTTTTATTATGGTCATTTGTAAATATTAATATTTGCATTGTCTCATTTGTGAAACCTGTTTATAAAAAATTTTGTATTCCTTTCAGACAGGAAATTTCTACAGCACGGTTGGTTCTGAGGGTTTCATGCTTACAACTCTTTGTGCAGGAATGGCTCCTGTTTCCTCCGTGCTTGAACTTATTACTCAGGTATGATGAGTTCTGTCGGTTTGTGAAAGTCTTACTGCTTGAAGCCTGCATTGTAAGACTCTGAACACAATGTTTAGTTGGGTTTTGACATTTTCGTAACAGTGAATCTGAAGATGGCTGTCTCCTGGGCCATAGCACTTTGTAGTCTGGTAGAAGTTTACCAGTGTTTCAGAGGTTTTTCCCTGCAGTGTTGTATTTCTTAATTTATTAACAGGTACAAATTTAAAACATGGATTTTAAAGAAATCGTGTGTTAAGATGTTAAAGTGGATTGAACTAGATTAGATTACTACCTAAAGGTTGGCTTTTCTGAACATGGTGATGAACAGAGTGTTATATATAAGTCCTCCAGTACCTTGAAAACAAGGTTCTGTTTTACCATATCTCACTGTAGCAAGGGGGAGACTGTATTTCTTTTAAGTAATTATTCTTACATGTAGAAAGAAGTGATGCTGTGCTTGTTTCAGGTTAGTTTAATGGGAATTATGCGCTTGGTGAGTGTTCACTACTTGATGTCATTTCATCGAATCATCCGCAAATGTATGAAGACGAGGAACCAAACAAAAAAATCAGAATGAAGAGATTACGAGTCTTAAGCGATCTAAGTGGTTTGTTGTTTTTTTCTGAAACACAAGATTATGTGACTGTGTCTGTACTTAGACTGGGGGGGAAATATAAATCCAAAATACGTGTCATAATTTATGTACAGTGGATTTGCAAGATTTTCTTGACCATATAGCCTATCAAAAAGTTCTGAGGCTGCTCAGATACATTGAACTAGGATGATAATTGCTTTTTTCCAGGTCATAAACATAAATCCATCTGAAATTTATCACCAGTTATGTTGTCACAAAGGGACTATAGATCTCATATGACACGGATACGGAGACTGAGATACGTTGCCATGAAATACTGGGCTTGGTCATTAGCCAATAAAGATGCAACAAATTTTGCTGTATTTTACAAACCCAAAGTCATCAGTAGTGAACAACTGACATTAGCCAAATAATATGTTGACTTCATTGACAAACTCATGAACTGTCAAATGATATTTAATGAGAACAGATCTCACTAAACAAGTGACTGGTGCTGATGGAGTACTGCAGATTTTCAAGTCCATTTTCTTGATTTTAACTCAAAACTTTACTTGCGTTTTTAGCATCAGCCATTTCAAACTGACACACAACACTTAAAAATGCAGCTGTACTGATGTACGTAGGGCAGTCAAAAAGTTCCCAGAATTGTGGTATAGCACTGTAATAGTAGGACATATGTCAATGCTTACCTAATCACCTTCAAAGTAGGACCCTTGCGCACACACACACACTTGATCCATCGATCCTGCTATTGTTGGAAGCACCGGCGGAAGGCTTTGTTTGGAATCTTCCGGAGTTTGGCTGTCGCATTCGACACATTGCTGGTTGTGCAGCAATTCCTCGCTGAGAAAAGCATTCCCGTCATCACCCAACCACCATACTCTCTGGATCTCGCTCCGAGTGACTTCTGGCTGTTCCCTACTCTGAAAATGGGCCTCAAGGGGATGAGTTTCGCAACCATGGAGGACATCAAATCGAATGTGACGGCCGAACTCCGGAAGATTCCAAACGAAGCTTTCTGCCGGTGCTTCCAACAATGGCAAGATCGATGGAGCAAGTGTGTGTGTGCGCAAGGGTCCTACTCTGAAGGTGATTATGTAAGCGTTGCCATTTGTCCTACTATTACAGTGCTATATCACAATTCTGGGAACTTTTGACTGCCCCTCGTATATAACAGAAGGGGCAGATATTGTGATAAGACTGCATATGGGAAACTGCCAACACAACAGTGTCATCTTATTTGCGCCTCTCAACTCTTCATGGTACTTAAGTAAATAGTTCAGTCTCAGAATGTTTTGCTAGGTTATTGTAGTTTTGGCTGTATTATTGCATTTAGCACACTTTACAATGTGATAAAGATGAAGTGGGCTCTTAATAAATATAGTATTTCATTCCAAAACGAAATTTCATTGTGAATACTAAAATAAGTCATAAGTTTGAGAGTTCTTTGTTTCAATACTTTTAACTACTCAATCTGGTTTATCATATAAATGTATAGATCTCATTTACTGTTCTTCAGTATAATATTTTTGAGATGCCAGTCTGGGGCACACAAAATAAAAGGTAAACTAAGTAAGAAACATTTTAATTGACATTTTCCTTATTACTGTGTTGCTGTTACTCAGGAGAAAAGCTTTGCGCTTCAGTGTTTGACATTCATTGTGGAGGGACACATGAACCTTGTGAAAATATAAAAATATATGTGCATAATGTTTTCTCTGCTGAAATATCTTTTGGTTTCTAGCAATGAACTTACTGCTATCAGATTTCTGCATGGCTCTGCACTGCCAAGGTTAAAGCTTTCTTCTGAGTAACAAACATAACCTAACCAATCATCCAGAAATGGAGGTGTTAAAATTTATGCTTCACTTTATACATCAAGTAAACTTGTTCACTCAAAGCTAATACAAATGTTGATGTTCTCTGAAACAACGTAATGTACACAGAATTTGTATATAATAAAAAAATGTTATTTTAAACACTTTTTGATGTTATATAATGAAATTCAAAGGAAATTTAAGGATAGGGGAATAAGGAATTGACAAAAAACTTGGTCTATACTTCTGCTATGCATTCAAATATTGTCATGCTGACCGGGTATTATGAGATTTTTTATGATTTTCCTCAGTCCCTTCAGGCAAATTCTGGGATATAACCTTAAATTAGAACATGGTCACTTCCTTCTACATCCCCTCCTGTTCATTCGTTTATTAGAAATAATCGTTGCTATGTGGTCGTTCGATAAACCACATTCATAATTCAGGCGAAATTATTAATTGCAGACTGAATTCAAATGTAAAATTACTCTGATGTCTGCTATTAATGTTATAAAGAAAAAGGCTTAAAATTTGGTTGAGAATATCGGGTCTTATGTGTACACCTTTATCACTTCACGAAGCGCTGTTGGGAGTACAGCCGATGTAATCGAACTTGTGGTTTTCCTTGTCGGTATTTTCTGTTTCGGACTACTCCAATCTAATTTTAATTTTTAGGGGCATCGGGCAGTACCCGTGTGCGTACATCATAATTGCATCGGCAGAGAGTTTAACATGGTTAATTAAAAATTAATCAAGTTATCGCTATCACGAAATTACCTGATAAGTTTTAATCCAATGACCTACTGTATTTACACACATGGTGTTGGTAATTTTTCGGCCGCATTTCGCAAAGTAAAATTCAATTAGAATAGACAGCTGATTTGATTTATGCCTTGTGATTTCTTGGGTTAAGCGAAGCGGCAAATTGAAGGGGAGATGGTGTAATTGAAAACAAGATCGGGGCACTTTCTTACCCTGCAAGTACTACATTTATTTGAAACTAACACTCAAATTCATCACTTCATCAAAGTTTGTCTTGAAAATGTTTCATTGTAGCAGGCCTTATGTATGCTTGATTATTTGGTCTCACAAACTTTGGATGACTAAAAACTATTCAGGAAATTTGATTTACACTATAAATTTGCCACAGATCTATTGCTACCTTATTTAATGACGTTTTATTAACAACAGATTGCACTTAAAATCTAACAATATGTATGAACTGTTATAAACGGTTAGCCAGTAAAGATGAGATTTGATCTTCTTATGGCGGCACAGATGACGATAGTGGACTACCGGGTTGTGATGCCAGACACTGTGAAGCGAATATTTTAACTGTGAAAAGAACCAGCATGTGAAGTATGGGCGCACATTTTGCAATTGCACCACGTACCAGGAAGACAAGCCAATTGCTGTACGAAGCTTTCACAGCAAACAGCTCGAAAATAAATCTGCCTCAATTTGGCTTGCATTATAAGGGCATTCACTTTTTTTTGACTCCATATTTCGGAAAAACAAAAAAAATCAGATACGCCACGCGTGAAAGAAAATCGCCCTGATGATGGTGGCAGCAAGGACCTTGTGAAACGTTGGTAAACTTCTACCAGACTACACGGCATTACAACCCAGAAGACAACCATGTTCAATTGTATGTATGTTTATTAACTGAATTTACGCCCAAAATCGACAGGAATTTGTATATAAAGCAAAGAAAGTACAAAAACATATTCTTGCATTGTTAGTAGTCGACAAATCGGCATATTTATTTTATTGCATTAATTACAATTAAAAGTATGACTTCCTGATATGGGCAAACTGCCAGCAACTACTCCGTTTTAATGCCGTACGGCAGAACCTATGTTCATGTCAGGATGGCCGAGCGGTCTAAGGCGCTGCGTTCAGGTCGCAGTCCACTTCTGTGGGCGTGGGTTCGAATCCCACTTCTGACAAGTATTTTTGGAACCATTTTTATTTACTTACACCAAAGAGTTTTAAATACTGGAATCATAAATTACTTCAGAGGGATGAAAATGACCTCTCTATATAGAGTTTTGGCTTGTTTCTTTTCGCCAATTTGCTCCGCCTACTTTCTAATAAGTGACTTTTCAGAGAAGGTGAAGATGGACAGATCATGTTACTCTCCAGAAACCACTAACAGAAAGCAAAGCTGTCTCGATAACCAAAAACCCTGCCACCCACGAACGAGTACTGAGTTGTGGCCGATGTTCTTAAGCACGGACCTTAAGGATGCTACTCTTGTACGCAAAAAATATTTACATTTGGTATAATATCTCTACTGCTGACCAGCGTCTTCATAAAATATTTTATGGTTTACAGATTTCTGATTTCACCGGACTAGGAAGACTTTAGTGTAGATGGGAGGATAATATTAAAATCGTTCTTCGGAAAATATGACTAATTAATCTACCTCAGGATAGAATCTACAAGGGGTCTTGTGAATACGTTAATGGACGTTCTGGTTTAATAAAATGAATGTACTACTAGGTTCTCAGGTAGGACTGTGCTCAATGGAGGTAGCTTTAGGAAACAATGACAGTATTCGCACTAAATTATCCTATGTAACTTCATACATTATAATTTCCTTCAACACAATTTATCTGCCCCAACAATAAGTTGCCAGGAAAAGTGTATAAGCAACAAAGTTTGTCATTAAGCAGGCCTAGTGTGTATATTGAACCCCCAACCCATCTTTTTAAATTTCAGCTTTTAAAGTAATCCTAGAATATTAGCACTCTGCTAAAATCTTTTGTCATATGGGCAGGTACTACGCAACCGATAAGATTCACGGAGAAGAACGATTACTTTCAATAATAAGTTCTGAATATTTAAATTACGTAATTTTACATGTCCCCTTTATGCACATATGTTGATATAGTAAGCAGACCGGACATTCCAAACTTGTGAAATCTCTTTCTGTTTCATATGCACATTTAACAGGTTTTATGAGTCCTTTTGTGTTCATTTACGCCAAATTATGAGCCACACTACATTAGTTTTATACCTCTATTAAAGCCCTTTGCTACACTATATTAACATCCGTATATGGCCCGTTATTCGGGTATTAATGAACGGTAACGAATGCAATGCTCCTTCCCCGACCAGTAAAGGCTTAGCGTCTCTCTCTGTCCCCTGCTTCAATTCCTGTCCTCCGCCATCTGCTATCAAGGCACGCTGTGTTCAGAGTACGGACTGAATGCGCTAAAATCTAATTCTGCGGAGATCGCACTTAGTTCTGACTTAGAAGACTGCACATTCAACTATTGACCACATGGTGAGTTTTCAGGTTCTCACGGCGGCGAATTGAATTTACTGTCTTCTGGGAAGTGCAGTGTAGTCTGGCAGATGTTTACCAACGTATCAGAGAATCCCTAATGATAGAGATATCAAACACCTCTGAAACGTCGGTAAACATCTACCAGACTATACAGTACAATATCCCAAAAAGACAGCCAAATTCATTCGGCTACATGATCAGTGTGTGTGCAGTGGACGTACATTCTAAAGGCTTATATACTTTTCTACTCGAGGCACATGTTCGGAAAGAACTGTTTCAAACGAACGGCCCAACATTTAAGCCCCTTTCATTGCAGTTCCCCTTTGTTTACTTCGCCGTTAAATTCCCTACTACATTGTTATCAACAGAATACACTTCAACATGATATTAAGATGAAGATAATCATCTTCTTTACACATCCACCACAGGGACATGTTTCATGGTGATCCAAAGCGCTAAAAGATCGCCGAGAACGTGTATGAGTTTGCCAACGAACACGAAATGATACATTGATCTTAGCATTAATATCGCAAATTTTATATAATTCGAAATAACTACATACGGGATTTTTTTGAACATGGTAATAATCGGATGCAATAAGTAACTGGATATTTATTGAGACTTAATAAATAAACGTTTGGAGGACTCAAGAAATTGACTTTCCTTTAAATTATCAGAACATTGACACATTTATGAATTCGCAAAAGTTTAGAGTCGTACACTGGGCAGCGGGTTAAACTTGGTACCTGTACGTCGCAAGCCGTAGACGTTATTAGCTAAGCCGCACTTGCAGGAAGACAAACTAGCATATCTCAGTCTACCACCAATAAGTTAGGGTGTAATTTAATTAAAAGTCTGCTTGTTTAAGCAACTAAAGGTGAAGACCCACTACTTATAACAACGTATTTAAGAACTGAATACGTCTAGAAGGCACCAGTACCGGTTTATATCACCAGAGTGCACGAGGGCTCGGAGAAGTACTCAAATCTAAATCAATTACAGTCCTATGTACGGTATATCCTGGTAAATTAATTATCATAGTCTCTTGCTATTTCTGTTAACTGCAATTTAGAGCTACAAGGAGTGAACTTATTTCCTGCGTCATCCTGGGAAGATAACTTACTGAACGCAGTGGAAACAGAAGCACGAAGCAAACGAAAACAAACCAAACAGAAAAACAGAAATAAAGTGGAAAGAAATATAAGAAGCCTCGGGAACATAACCTGCACAATGACATGAGATATGTCGGACGATACACGAAATTATACAGCAGGGAGACAAAGATCTGTGCCTGGGACCTCGTGAATACAACAAGTAATTCCTAATAAAACTCTAATTTCAGTTGTTCTTCAGGTTTATGGGTTAGTTCTTATGGCGTGTTCCAATTCGGAATTAACTTCTGAAACTGTGAATCCCTTCAGACATGTGGTACGACTTTGCGTGGAGGGCATTAGCTCAATACAGGACCTATACCTACAAAAACGCAGGTACAGGTTGCATACATATTTGTCCCTGTGGACTAGATTCATCTGGCAGAAAGAACCCACTGGCGGCCTCTTGCGAACACTTTAATAAACTTTTGGGTTCCAACGTAAGTCACGATTTGACCAGTTGAGCAACTATTAACTTATCAGGAAACATTTCACTTCACGGAGTTAGTTACCGATGTCAGCGAATTTTAATGCGTCTGTTCAGAGAGTTTCCATTTACTTCATGCAGCCTGACAATTAGTCTACAAACCAAACACAACTGTAAGAGAAGTAGCGAATCAACACGGATAATTATTCTCTTTTATCTTAAGAACACGCAATGGAAATAATCACATAAACCATGTATAAATGTCAGAGGGGCTTCCTGATCTCACACTTCAGTTTATTCGTAACTGTAAGGGGGGGGGTGGGGTGATAATTCCATCTACAGGACGTGACGCGCGCACTGACGTGTGTTAACGCCAGTCCCTGGTTCGCCTCCGTACACACACACACAGGCTACACCACACTCCTCTTGAAACGGTGGGTTCCAGGGAAAATTACTTATTATTCATTTGCAAACAAGTGCGTTTATTTTAAATTGATTTTAATTTATACGTTAACTAAATGAGCAACTTTCTGTTGCAGGTTCTAGTATTATTGTGCTTATGGTATGGGTAATTAATCAGTTATTAGCCAGTAATTATTAATACTCGTCCTTAGGATTTCACGGATGTAGATCAATGTGTAACTATGGCTTTCGGGATTGAGCCACGTCGAATTTATACCCTACTCATCATCAACTGCCTGCCCTACATATGACTTCCAAACACGCCCAACCACCACACATTAACCCTGAAGATGGAAACTGCAAATGTTTGTCGAAACGTTGTACAATTCACAACCTTCGATGCGGCTATATCCTATACAGTTACAAGTATCTATTTTGCTATATGAAGTTCTAATCAGCAGATTGTTTACTATCGATATAAGACTATATTTATTTGAAAACCCTAAAAACAATTAACGAAGTGAAGAATACGATAGAAATCCGTTTCCTTATAGTGGTCTCAGGATACTGAATGATATAATAGAGATATCACTGAAGAAATGGAAAAAAACATTATGATTATAAAAATTTACTTGGATATTATCCATCGTCTAGTAATAAAACGTAAAAAACGTAAAACGACGTTTCGGAGATGAGGCTCTATCTCCGTCTTCAGGTTCCTACTCAGTTTTTATTCAATTGACTCTTCACCATCGTCAAGAAGTTTTAGATTTGATATATTATGATTATAGCTATGAAAAGTATAAGCGTAAGTGACCAGATCTTTGGGACAGACACTTGAAAATCGGACCATAAATATGCTATATCAACATAAACCAAACATCAGAAGATAACCACGGACGTCCGAGGAAAACATGAAACCCTATTAACCCTCGCAAAAAGAAAGGATTAAGAGCTTTATCCGTTGTGGTGATAATGATAATGATGATGATATTGGGGTCGATGACGTGGGTCTGTGCTTCTATTCTAAGCTTAATATAACAAACAGCCACAGAAATGAACACACACAAAGTACTATTAATTAATATGCCGTTGATTAAAATATTGGTCTATGATCTGTACGTACAGATTATAGTAAACAGCATGTCAAGTACATATATTCAGCAACATATTCCATTTATGATATCGTTAACGTCATTAATGAATTAGGATGATACAAATTATTAATACTTATAATGTTCACAGAAATAATAAAATTAAACCAACCAACCAACTATTTCATCTCTCATACGTGTCCATTTGCCTGTATGCGAGGTAGTATTTATTTATTTATTTGTTCATTCGCTCAAATTCAGCCAACAGGACAAATACAAAAGTAATTCAAACGTAGGTTTTTGTGGTTTTCCATTAACACTTCGATTACGTGGGAACAGAAAATGTCTTCTTTCCCTGTCAATTCAAAATGCCACGTATTTTTTTTTTACAATCCACCACGGACACGTCCTGTAAAATGTTTCTCGTTCTAAACCCAAATAAACACATAAATATACAAGCCCGGAAGTCCCAACATGTTTCGAACAATCCGTACAATCGATTATAAAACAGAGATAAACTATCTGCACAGAACATCAGCGTACTTATAACACACTATAATGAAACTACCTGTCCGTTAATTTAACAACTAAATGAGATAAATTTAAACAAGGGAACTGGCATTCAATGAGAGTTTACACATATATAATCTGGAATTTGCTTGGAGGGACTAAGAAAAACTATGAAACGTACGAGATTTTATAGCCGGTATCCGGGAAGTCCCGAATACAGGGCAGGTATGTTAACAACTTTACCGTGAATTTCAATGTAATAAATACGTTCTCAACTTAAATGTGAGTTTTGTATTCGAGAGGAATCCAGTTCGAATCTTGGAAGGTGCGGAACGTAGTGGTCACGACGTGCTTAAAATAACACCCCGGAATTGGGCCAAGTGACTGAAGCAAACCACAGATAACGTCGGTCAGGATAGCTAGCCTGTTAGCAGGAATACAGACCACTGTGCTGAACAGTTAGCCGCGACATTCGGTGGATAAAAATGCCTGTAACAGCACTTGTAAAATTCTTTTTATCGCGACTGGTGTCACCACCTCTAATACCATGTTCTTAACTACACTGATCTGAAATCAGGCCTCACTTAACTAATCGAGTCAAACAGTGGATAATCATTGACTTGCACTGGAAATACTCCAAACCCATTTTAAAACATTAATACCTTGATATATAACTGTGTAGGGATTTTCACACTCTGTTCTAAGTAATTAAACATTATAGTGCCTTTATGAGTAGATGATAATTACTAAATCGATCAAGCACCAATATTACCATCAACCCCAAAATGAGACAGTTCATATCTTTTTGTACCTAGTACACAACCTAATTCTCTGATTTGTGTTCTAATATTATCCTTCCATTTACGTAACGTCACAAGCCACTATGTTTAGGTTATTCCATGATTTTCTTTACTTCCTCCAGTAAAATGCTACGGTATTAACTTAAAATGGGACACAAATTTATTCCACAGGCTACCTTCCCTATACGACCTTATAAGTCATCCCGTCATTTGGTTTTACACAACTAACGCAGTTAAGAAAGTGTCGTTAAATAAACTAATACACAGACAAAACAATTGATACCCAAGCACCGCAAATGGCTTCTTCCTATGATAATTTCAGACACCTCTAATGCATGTATTTCTTGCTTCTCCAAGCACATTGCTTTTTATATTTAATGAGTGTGACACTGTCAGGTCGAGAGTCAAATTATGAAGCTGCTCGCTAAGTAACATTCTCCATTCTCCGTGTTTCATGTCTCTCAAGTATAAATGTACTCTTCAGCACTCAGTTCACATTTCTCCCGTCAGAGAAGGAGTGTTTCACACTCCTATAACCCTTGAAGCATGATGCTCATCTTAGCAAAATTCAGTTCCTATCTCACCAAATACAAAAGGCATGTTTAATGTTGTTCAGGGAAATAATCGTAGTTTATTGTAACAATAATACGAAACCCATAAATGCATTATGCTTGCAACGGAATTACCGAATGTTAAAGCTGATGGCAAGAATAGTAAATACTGTGCTTTAGAGAGATAAAACATTTCTTTTGAGAAGTATCGGTGCCACTTTACACAACTCCCTGCTTATCCACACTGAGCATTACAGAAGGTTGGCTCGATCTATATGGATCTATATATTAACCGACAATAACAGAGTATGAGATTCTACAGCAGATATACAAGCGGCTGTACAAATCTTTCTCGTTCAACTTCCATGTTAAAACTTATAGGTAGGGGGAGGATGGAACGAGCGAGACCAGAGAAATATATGGAACAATTCGAGGTTTCGCGTAAAAGGACATACAGTTCTCTTTTATCGAAAATAACAGAAGTATAGTCTATTACAAATTGCCAACACGGCACGTACTGACACATGGTAAAATAATAAAAAAAACCCCGAAAAATAACAATGATACATCTAAGTGTTTTACGTGTTAGGAAAGTGTTTGAACATTACGATTCTTAGTATTTCTAAATAAAGACAGCCATGTCACTTAGTACCTTTTTAAATTTGGAACTTCATAACAGTCTTTTAGATACATCGCAATGGCAACGTACATTGGCACATATATTTCTGTTTTATTTCTTTCGCTTCGATTATTTTTATTTCCAGTCATAATTCCAGTCGTGTATCGTTTTCCTCATCCTGCACAAAAGGTGTACATGTCGTTCCAAGCCGTTTCATCCCCCTTCCTCTTAAGACCTTCTTCCTTCCTTCATTCCTTTATGCTTTTCAAAACATAACAGCCTGCCCTGTCGCATAAAATAACAGCAGCCATTAAAGAGATCGCTTCTGATTCAGTAGTTCACAATGAGCTATTTGGTACTCTATCCATAGTTTTGATATTCATAATATATAAACACTTACAATTTGCAAGAAATTTAATTTTACCTTACAAAGCAGCATCTTTATTGAATATAATAGCCCGATAATTTATGGACACCCTGAATTTATAATAATAATAATAATAATATTATTTTTATTAAAAGGCCTAAAATTACACATATTAATAAAAATAAGAGTAACATTTTAGCTGAAAATTATATTAACTAATTGGTTGAAGTAGACCTGACATAAGCAACTCCTGAACTCTGATCTTGTGTACGAAAGATCTTAGCCAGTGGAGAAGAGTAGCCCCATGAAGCTACTGGCGTCCAGTCCTTGCAACACAACTAAAAATATGGAAGATAAAACTGTTTCAAGTTGGGACTCACATAAAATGATCCGACTTTCCCATGGATCAGTAACACCCATTTATAAAATTATACCAGAAAATGAATTGGTATTTGTTGTTCGATTTCTCGCTTTATTCCCAGCTGTGACTTATCTCAGTTTTAGTTTTCATCCAATTAAACCAGCGGTTAGCGGCAACTGGAAGTAATAAAACATGAACGGGGTCGCATTTTAAATATAAATGTTCTCCCGTTAAAAAAAAGGCACAGTGAAAGAAATTAGGAGTGTTGTATTTCCCTGTTGTAGGCTTGTTGCATGTTACTCTGAACATAAAAATATATCAGAATGTTTATTTTCACAAAAATTCTGGGGAAGTACACGTGCAGGATATACAACAGCAATTAGCAAATGGAGGGAAGAGGGGGCAAGGGTAAGCAATTTCTCATAAAACAAACGCGTATTCACGTGTGCAAACGTTTGCATAAAACGTGTAAGCCTGTCTTCCACTTTACAGCGGTAAAGCTAACACGTGTTTAGAATGACATTTGTTTAAAATTATGTTAGCTCCTAAGCACACTGTGGTTTTATGATACACAATGTATTCTTCAAGGCTAAGTGATTTAAAATAATATACGCTAAAATGTATCAAAAATTGTTGAACCTTTCTCATAGCTATTTTCAAGACCCAGTTTTTAAGGCACTCTCCCCATATTTCCATGAAAGGTCTAAAGAAAACAACTAAAACCCTCAGTCAAGATAGCCGGCCTTTGGGCCGAGATTTTAACCTAAGACTTCCAGAATATGAAGGTGTGCTACACATGACGTCCGGTTTATTAAGATACAAATTACCTATGGACGATGAATTAAAACATTCCGTAGTATTCAACTAAAAATATGGAAGAGAATCCTCAAAACTCTTCTAGCAGCTTAACTCATTAAGAAATTCCCCTCCCCCCGCCTTCTGAATGGTCATTACCGTGTTCATAACAACCCGCCACTGTGCCTTGACTTATGCCAAATGAATCCAGACCACACCCTTATAATGTGACGTTCTTAACGAGTGCGCGTTGTTTTCAAACTGAATAATAAGAAGCCCCTTTAATCTGCACTGGTTTCAGATTCTGTCTTTGTTCACCTTGAGAGCTTCCGAGTTCCGAGTAAAACTAGCAAGCAGGAAAAATGTTTACTCACCTTATTCGAAGTGGAAAGTCGACAATCTTTTGTCGATGCTTACGAAATCAGCTGTACCCACTTCACCAACCAAATGAATGAAGGAACTCCCATCAATAACATTAATAACCATTGATCGGCAATGATATCAAAATAATAAATACTGAGACTTCACTGAAACTGGATGTAATGGGAACTATGTTTTGCCCCTTTCCACAACCGAGCTGAACTACTATTGACATACAAAACAGTTCCAAAGAAAATTCTAAATACTCACTACTTATACAATGATCATCCTGTTTGTTCATACTCGATTATATACTTCCCTACAACATACAATGTCGTACATTAGCCTTTAAATAGCCAGAGATACACAACACATCCCTGCATTTCTCTTTGTCTCATACCCACAATTCTCCAAGTGCTGTCAGAGTGTCAGTTGTTTTATGGTTGAGTTTCTCCTTCCCTTATTGCACTTGCATTCGTGACATGGTGGCTTGTGTAGAAGCGTGTGAGAGCAGTTGTGATATATACACAAGAGAGGAAAGAATGAAAGAAAGAAAATATGGGAAAGAAGTTGAAATCTTCGCAGCTTTTCCCAGATGTGTTAACACGTCCAATTGTTTTCGCTTGCAGTCAATTTCCTGTTTGTATTCACTGTCATATTTACTTTCTTCCACCCCACCCCACCCCTCTGAGTTTAATTTCTGATAACGAAATGACAAGACCTCTTCTTTTCTGCATCTGAGTCCTAAGGAAGTTCTAGGATATCAGAGTTTTCAAAGAAATAACTCTGCCAAATTAAACACCGTTCTCTGACGAGATTATAAATTTTACACTTTAAAATTTTCTCATTGCTTTACATATAATTTGGCAGATATCTAACATTGCTATATCAGTTTTGGATTATTACTGAATAGTATATAAAATGATAGAATACACAGCAAAGTAGAAAAAGTCTGAGAAACTCTGTCAAGCTTACAGGATATCGACACGGAATCAGCTTGATGTTAAGTACACGCAAAAACTTGAAATGACGTGGATGACTCACTGATAGAAATTACTTCTATGGGTACAAATGATTGGTTGCATTATGGGATTGTTGTAATACACTTGCCCTTGTTTGATACTACAGTAGACAAGCGAATAGTCTAAGCAAACGAAATTTAAATATCCACAGAGACAAACTATTAGCATACGTTGCATTACTTTGTTGTTACAATTATTTAAAAATGTTCCATATTCATAATGTAGTAGTTTAAATTCACCACTCGCCATGTTTAACATTTAATAGTGATAACGTTTTAGTTAAGATTAAACGTACATTGATATTACCGATTTCAACAGACACGAACTGAAACTAAAAAGACAGAATGTCACTTACAATTTAAAGAAAGAGGTGTTTTGCTATTCACCCACCAGTAACTTTCATACACTTCGCCTTACACCTTAACATCCTAAACGTAAGGATGGAAATAATGAAATATTTTTGGTGATTTAATGACTCTGTATCAGCTTCACCTGGTATTTAGCGTTGAGTTATAATTTACAACGATCGAATTCGGTGAGAGGATTGTGGAGGAAATGGTTGTATCCTGTTTCAGGGTACTGCCCTGGCATTATTAAATTTCCTTCTACTTGATGTCAGGGACTGAAGGAAACGACAGGAAGCCTTCGGATTAAACCTCAGGATAATAACGCAGACTAGCTTTAAGGGTACTTAAGCATGTTCCTAACTTCGTCATAACGTTGTAATGTGGAAAGTGAAGAAAAAGGAAGTTGAAATGAAAGCGAAATTTAGAAATAAGTAAAACACATGGACATGAAAGGGGCAAAGAAGACTGGAAGCAGAGAGACGAAGGAAGGGAATAGGAGACACTTGCAACATCAGCAGCATCTGGCACATGATTTCCTGTCACGTGACGTTAATCTGCCCAGACGTGACTCGGGTGAATACGTTTTCATTAGAACGCTTTGCCTCACCGAGACGGACACAGGGATTCCCACCCCGACGTTAGATCCACCCACATTTTCAAACCAACCGATCCATATACTTCTTATTACTGAACCATGGCGAGTAAGGGAATAAATGAAACGCACACATATCTGAGCAGTGGCGGCTCACTCATTATCGAAACCGCAGAGGAAAACAAAGAATACTTTTTATTTGATGTATAGGCCTAGCACTGAACTAAAGTGTAGGTCGTTTTTAACTAATTAGTGAACAACACAAGATTTTAAGTTCTTACGGTGGTGAACATGTTCTCGGTTGTAACGTCTTGTTGATTTGTACGTATATACCAACGTTTTTGGGGCATCACTGCCTCCATCTTCAGGAGGCATATGGCCTTACAACCTAGAATATAAGCAATGACATTTGATGAGTAATTACTTATGTATACGGGTACAACGTTATGAGTATAGAAGAATATTTATATATATATATATTCATAATTTATAAATTAGCAAGTGCAAATTTGATATTTGTAGAATGTTTGTCATTTACTGTCACCGTAACTGAAGAAAAATTATTCCTGCCGTGTAATTAACAGAAAATAACATTTCTGATAAAATTATAATACTTTAATAGTTTCTCTAATAGCATCAGTAATAACATAAAATCAGCGTTTCACACATCGGAAACTGTCTCTATTTCTTTCATTAGGTGCAAACATCCTTCTTCTGTTTGATGCGTGAGTACATCTAGGTCTTGCATTGGAGTCTACTTACATCTAGGGCCCAAAAGAGAAGCATTTTTTTAGAACCAATTTCCGAAACGTAGCGAGTCTAAAACAACTGGGGCTTTGGGAAAAGTTCAAAAGATTTCATATTAAATATTCAGTTCCGAAACCAAAAGAAACACAATACGTATGCGTCATAAAACAGCCGATCAATGCCGTTATCACTGCTCTTAAAGGCTCAATGTAAAACGATAACATGGCGAAGGTGCGTGATATAGAGTGTGCTTAAATAATAGCGTGATAGGACAACTAATGAATCATTACAGCTTGGCATGTTCATACATCATAAACATAAGTACAAACACGCATGAATAATTCATATGAATTACAAATTTAAAAAGTAACAGTGATTAGAATATGTGCTATATTACAGACATATATTAGTTTCTAAGATCATAAAAGTTATGTGGCCTAATTATAGTGGCATGTCTAATATTTATCATCTTGAGGAATGTCGAAAATATTCTTCTGAATTTCTTGTTTGTATTAAATAAACTTTTCACACATCTGTTTCGACTATAGGTCTGCACTCGACTTCGGAGAATGTCCGTATTGTTGTATCAGTT
>NW_019059544.1:55694-79354 GCF_000696155.1 Zootermopsis nevadensis | reverse complement strand
GATAAGGAGAACGCGGTATTGGGTTTCGTAAGAGCTGGGGAATTCCCTGACCATATTTAGTTATCTGTTTCTACACAATTTCAGGACCGTAAATTAGCGCAGCTGACGCTCCCAAACCATAAGGTCGCACGTCCGGCATGTTGGAATTTAATGTGCCATTCCTAAGGTTAGGGCGTTTATACTGCTCTACAGATTTCAGATGAATTGAAACACAAGAATTTATTGGACGAATTACAGTCAGCTTTTCTTCAAACTATTCATTATTCAGGATATAAAAACTATAAATTAATTATTGGCATGACATTTAGTAGTCCATGCGTGTGTATAATTAACACTGATTGTATCTATATTAAATTTTCTCCATGTGACATCAATAACGAAATGCTTCATAGACAACGATCAAATATACTTATGATCTATAGAACATTTCACACGTATAGATCCAAAGGTTCATTCAATACCTTGATGTATGTTACACATTTTATAATATTTGTTGCCACAAGCATATTTCAGAAAATATCCTATGATGCTAGTAACACTTACACCGCAGAAATTCGCAAGGCCAATATGTTGATATTATTATGCTAGGAAAAGCACAAAGGTGGACTGGCGTCTACATGTGTGATGATCACACATGGTTTCATGAAGATCAGAGAATTATGTGAAAAATGATTACGAGAGAACGTATTTGATAACACAAGTCCCTTTTTTTCGTTATAAAATAAGGAAAGTCGCGTAAGCTAAGAAGGAAATGTTTCGGTGAAGGCAATTCATTAAAGAGAAGCCAGAACTGCGTGTTCAAGACTTTGGCGTGTAATGAGATTCATGCTGAAGAGGGATTTAATTGGCAATCAGGATAAAATGAAAGTTATTCGATGAGCATTTTCATCAATATCTTAGTTGCAGCTTCATTCATATCAAAAGAGATCTTGTTTCTGAATATAATGAGGTACTTACTATCAAATGGTTCTTTCCACGAATGAACTCACAAAATATTTAATTCTGATTGTTCAGAATTTGTCATTTCATTCGGATCATGTAAGCATATTAAGGATATTATAACATTATTTACGTTTCTTTGTTTATCCTTTTTCATTGTACCTTTACGAAATTATTTTCTTTCTTAAATACCTTACTTTGATGTTCTTCTTTAGTGCTTGGATATAATTAGCCTTGTTTGGCTACCGTCAAGCGCACATCATCATCGTTTAATAAATCAGATGAATTGAATTATTATTATTATTATTATCTGTTTAAAAGGTATCTGTCCATATCGCTGTACTTGGAGCTCAGTTCATAGCAACTTCTCGAAAATACAAGTGAAATTAATTGTTATATTAGCATCTTCAAGATATTCACAGAGTTTTGTAGTTCCATACTGGAGTGTTTACAAGGGATGTGTATTAAACACTTCCTAAATGATCGTGATAAGCTTCTAGTAGCACAGACAAATTTAGATATGAAACCTTTGTTAACGTTACTTTATTATTGCTTGAACTAAGGTCGAGGATAGAGCTGCTAAATAAAGGCTGGAAACCGTCCCATCAGCGTACCTGTAGCTACGAACATATTGATTAATATTGCCGACTGCAGACAACATGTGCATCTGATGTTTGTTTCAGTCCTTTATGGTGTTCATGAATTGCATACATTGTATCTTGTGATTTCACGTACACTACATATATTTTAATATCTCAGAAATAACACGACGTCACGAACATAACAACGTATACACATAAAATTCTAACGCAGAAACAGTGCCTTCTGACTTTATATACCTCACTGGGCTGAATATTCATCTACTAAGCAAGGCAACTAATTGTTCGTAAGCTAGTAACAATACTAAAATGACACTACATTTAAATAAAAATTCTGTTTTTGTTATTTAATTAAATATTTACAATTTTGAAAAGTACATGAAAGTCGCTAGTCTTTATGAGATAAATATTATTACGGACCCAGCTTTATTGAGGTGCAATTTTTTTATATGAAGGACAGAGTACGATATGACCTTCATATAAAATTACCATCACCTAACTAATTTTAATGTAGACTCCCAACACAAAGTCTAAACGCAAAAAGACCAAAGCTATTTAAAAACGGGCCTTTACCGCCAAGAAAACACATCGTATAACCGCTATAAATGTATGTATATTAATAATCTTCGGGAAAATTATTTGTCTTTATTTTGAGAACGAACCAGTCTGCGAGCAACACGCAAGTGAACGTTACGCAGGTGGTCTATTTACTTACCATTTATCTATAAATTAGCGAAAGCGTCTACTGAGTAGGCCTAATTTTGAACATTTATGCGGATAATTTTTGTTAACATTACGACTTATTGGGTTCATAGAATGTAAAATACAAGAATTATATTTGTAAAGATAAACCCACATTTTCACTACAAAACTAGTTATAATCCGTACAGACACATTACGGGTTTCGTTTTATAAAACGATCTGACCGAACACATACCACTTGCAGATGATTCTTCATATAACTCAGGGGCGGAGTGTTCATGTTAACCGTGTTAGCCCGGCTAACACTCAGAAAAACGATTTTTCTTAAAAAAGTCTTCTGTCGTATTTTTCTGGTTCAGTGGTACTATGTACACTGGAGCCACAGAAGAACGGGTCAGATAAAATGCATCGTTAACCATCTCCAGCCAACCAGGCGTTGTTAGCCAGCTAGTCGAGGCTTACGATCCCGGCGATAGCTTAGCTAAACGTAGCTGGTTAATGTGTTTTATCCGATCTGTTCTGCTGTGTTCCAGTGTGTGGAGTACCACTAAATCACAAAAGTCAGACAGAAAACTTTAGTTTCAGTTTTTCAAAATGTTAGCCGGACTAACACGGTTAACATGAAAGTTCCGTCTCTGGATTATGGCCTAAGTATTTTTGAATGAAATTTAGAACAGGTTGGTTCGAATTATGACTCCAGTGCTTATAGCCACAACACCGAAAGTCGGATGTTAAATGGTGTTGTGAGACACTTCAGGTAGTTATCAATACAGCAACTAATTCTCTAACATCACTTCAATTATACGATATCTCTTTAAGATGACATAAAAATAAGGTCTACAGCAGAAAATCCTCCTGTAGACCATTTTACTAAACAGACGTATTTATTACACAAGTCGTCAATATTATTAACAGTTACCGATTAAGGATGGTAAACCAAGATAGTAACAAACGTCTCATAAACTGTACGTGAAAACTCTAGTGTAAATTCCTGACACACGGCTTGTGGAAATTGCTTTTTCCTTAAGATGATCTTACCTTTACAGTTTATAGATTCTTTTTTTTTTTGTAGACTTACCACGCAGCATGGAACAAGCCATTGGTAGACAGCTACTTGGGTTTACGGCTAATAGCATTTATAGGGCGTGAGTGTGTCTTGTCTAACACATGGCAGCTTTATAGTAGGCAGTATCCACCTTAAGGAGTTCTGGTCATGATTTGGAGGGCACAGGGGTGATTGACCGCGCTGGTTATTGCTAACATTAAGTTGGATGAACCTGTGCCCAATGTCTGCCAATCTTACCTGCCTACCAGCGTCGGAGCACGGAGATAATTGGTTTACTACTTACTAGTATACTTATATATAAAATAAGATGTTAAACGACAACAAACAGTCATTATAAATTACCATTCGTGTGCATAGAAGTAAGGAGAAAAGTACAGACAATGTAGTTCCTGCTTTCATTTTATACAGGTAAAGTGACCCGACGTAAAAAAACAAAAAAAAAACAACAACAAACAAACAAACAAAAAACACCACCAACAACAACATATTTTCATTGCGTGGAAGTTTTATAATTTCTTAAATTCAACAAAATCGTTACCTAGCCTTATGAATCAGAAAAAAGATGTAGAAAGTTGGGGTGAATGCTGCCACCGAACACGTGGAAACTATGTAGGAGGTGGTTTTAATTTGATGTTTCGTTTGGAGAAATTACAGAACACCATGGATCGTTAATTCGTTCCGGGATTATGTTACAATACTGTAAAACCATGAAAATTACAACACATTAAAGCATACCCGTGCAGCTACACGGCAGCATTCTCATAAGAAAATATTTGAGTAGTAAAAGCTCATATACTTTCTCAGCAGGTTCGTAATTAAATTTTACTGAAGCTACCTGCAAAAGGAAATCTGCCTCGAAGGAAGGATTTGTGGGAATTTCCAATGGTATATGCAGCGACATTCTCTTTTAATTTAGTGTTTTCAATATATTTTGAAATTTTTAAAATTGTTCTTTTTTGTTGAAATAAAGTTCTTTTCTTATTCAATGTTCCATTTAGCTTAGTATGCTACAGATTGCGACAAACAAAGCAAGAATAAGATACATCTATGTTCATCCTGCAACACATATTTAATAAACAGAAATTTGAGCAGTGGTGATCTGCATTTACTCCAACATACGATGGCGAAGATAAATTTGACATAAAGTACCCAACAGTAAATACTAATTTATTATTTATTTCGGAAAACGTGGGAAAATTTATACGCTTTTGTCATAAAACGTTTCAGCAAATTGTTTACAAAATATTTATACGAATGAATTGCTCATTTCTCTTTACGTATTAGCATTTTTATTTGTTTCATGAAAGAAGCGATTACAGTACTAACGTTGTCCTATTCTCCGTCCACTAGCGGTTTATAAGGTGAAGCTCCTTCAGTGCTAGAATCAAGAGAGGGGTTTCATATTGACCTTATTTTTGCAACAACGATAGCCAAATCTCAGTACTCGCGTAGGAAGAGGTGGGCCAAAGTACATTGGATACCACAGAATGTGTAACGAAACGTCCGATTTCAGCCATAAAAGTAGAGGTCAAACGAACTTTACTGAAGAAGAAAATGACGAACTCTGCAGAGGAATATAAACCCTGCTTTATCGCACCGTTTAATTTTAATGATTTACCGTTCTCTGTTAAACAATTAGAATGCACCACATTCCGCGCATTCAGTCTTTCTTCAGCTGTTCGTACCTGATGAATAACGTACTCGTTACTCGGGAGGTACCGCGTTCGAACCTCGGGCCGAAGAACGGCTATCTTGAGGTTTTCCCGTCCCTCCATGAAAAAAGTAGGGGAAGGCTCTCAAGTTAGGCAAACACCGCTTCCTTCCCCATCCTTATCTATTCATTCAATAATCATCTTATTACTAAAGCCTCTATAATATGAGCTATTGACAAATACACCACAAATAAAATAAATGCATAACTTATGGAACACTTAGGTTCACAAACGAAATTAAAAATATCGGGTACTATAATTTATTATATTCCCATTGAACCGAATTTACGTTTTAAAATCTTATATTTAAGACACTTTTCAACAATTATTATTTATTTAGTGTTCTGTCTGACGACTGGTCCATATGAACAGGATCCTTCCATCCTCTTCTCGGACTGGGACCTGTTCATATACGTTCTTGGCAGATGATCCAGAAGTGGTTTGCCATTGCCTTCTTCTGTGTGTGAATGGAGTAATTGTTGGGATGCCACGGAGAAAACTCAGTGTTGCCTAGACCACGGCCTTGCCATATTACCTCAAAACAATGTCTGAATAATGACGACAGGTCAGGTCCATATGAACAGGATCCTTCCATCTTTTTCTCGGACTGGGACCTGTTCATATATGTTCTTGGCAGATGATCCAGAAGTGTTTTGCCATTGCCTTCTTCTGTGTGTGTGAATGGAGTAATTGTTGGGATGCCATGGAGGAAAACTCCGTGTTGCCTAGACCACGGCCTTGCCCAACACAAGTTATAAATTCGGGCACCGCCGGGAATCGAACCCGAGACCCCAGGATTACAAGGCCAGCGTTCTACTTATAAGATTTTCTGACAAATGTCTTTTATTTTCATAATCTTTGTACATGCGCTACCCATTTTATCATTATTGTTTGTTAACATATTGGCGATGTCAAGTGCCACTGTCTTGTCTGTCTCAGATTTACAGATCGCCACCAATAAAATAAATTTTGCAGACATCCGGACAGTAGGAATGCGTAAAATATGAAAGATACTTTAAAATTAACCTCACAAGTTTCCTTTATTCCTCCTTTGTGATTATTAATTTCATTTACAGGAAATATATGTCATCAGCAATCTATACAGTATCTTTCTTTTGTTCACCGATTCATTTGCGTTGGGTTCACTATACAGAAGACTGTGTTAGACACCATTTCTTGCGGACCACAGTCTTATATAACTATGTCTAATGACGCTTATCAGGTACACAGAATTCGTTCGTATAACTAGAAAAATACCCTTCCCTTCCCCAGTTCCACTTATATATTCTTACTTTTGTTACATGTAGGTATTCTTCGTCATTCCCTAATTATGTAACCTTAGTACGTCGTATAGTTCCCTTATAAGCTCCTTCATTACTAATAAGCAACTATGGACGATGGACCGATAAGACTTTATTAATAAGCAACCATTTCCTACAAAAATGTTCGCTCTTCATCCTCGTACACGACGGGCGTCCAACGTTCAATTAAACTATAAGAATATTTTAATCAGAACTTCCTCACTCGGCAGTTTCCCTTGGCCGAATGAAGAAAATCACGGGCTAGAACACAGTTAGAAGTAAAGTTTTAAAAGCCCGCATTTCCTGTACACACACTCTCTCTGCGGATGATTATACGAACCATTCAGAATTGTCCGTCGGACGGAGAGCTAATGATCCAGGAAACGATACGACATCTTATTTTCCTCCTCACACGCGATCGATTTACTTCTCCGATGTGGGAACTGTGACGGGTGGATGTTCCACAGGTCCACGCCAAAGCGAAGCCATTTAAATATTGACAGATGCGCGGGTGTGCGCTTGTACGGCTAATTGTTACTGGCTCCCGGCTAATATATTAGCCATTGCAGTCATGTTTAGTCAAACTGCACATCTCTCTCTGAATTCTGCCAAACAAACCTCGATCTCTATGATGTACCTGTAGGCATCGGCTAACGTCATTTCTTGACGCGTCCTCAGGTGGGTAGACGAGACAGTCTACAGACACGGAGGATAAACGCGAATATGTCGAATAAGTGGTAGTGGACAGCCGAAAAGGTCTGGTATTCAAGATTGGAAGCTGTGCGGTAGGCTAACAGACTTCATCACGACATATTACACAGAAGAATTGGATAAATCAATTACATTCACAGAGAGAGAGGCGAGAGGCTAACGCGGTTAACAAGGGCTTAGGCTATATTATACTAACAGTTCTAAGCGTAAAAGTTAAAGAGAACCCATTCACTATAACGTAATATAATTTACGAAATTACTGTTTTTTCCAGAAGAAGTTCCGTTCTATGTAACACCGAACGTATGTAATTGGAACAGAACAATTAAAATATCACGTACTTAAAAATACTTCACAATAGTGAGTTGAGCAGAAAATGCCATTTGTCCCTAAAAAGTCGAAAGGATGGCAGTCATGACGTTCCAGGCAGTGAAAGTTCATTCATAAAATAAGCGGAACAGAGCGAATGTAACGTTGACTTGTTTGAATGTTAAGAGTCTACCTGTAAATATGAATAATTAATAATAATATAATCCCCTATATTTGGTGCTTTTTGAAATTGGTTCAGAGCGGTCTAAATTGGGGTATATCCTCTTTAATGGAGGAGGTTATATCAAACTTATTATTAATGAGTCGGCGCTTTTAATATATTTATACGTATCAGAGTAAACATCTCGTCGACAAAATTAAAACCAATACTCATGAATTAAAAATAATGGTTAGAGCACACTCAAATAAAAACGCTCTTCAAAATTATACATTTTCCCCCCCCCGTACTTCACTTCAAATTCAATATTAAGTACAAGTATTATAATATATCAGATTTAAAAGAAAGTGGCACAGAAATCACAAATATACAAATATTTTGTTTATCTTTGTAAGTGTGAATAACATTTAAATTAAAACTTGCGGAACCTTCTAGTTGATTAATGCCAAATTATCAACCTATATCTGTAAACAACGACGGAACTTTCAAGGCGTTATTTACTGATCAAATAAAATTTATTTCGCTACCTGGGGTGTGGGAAGTAGGATTATTTATTTCCCGATCAGATAAAAAATACATGTGGCTTTTACAAATAGTATTGTTTAATTAAATAACCTACACTACATGGGTCAGGTTCGAAGAAACACTTACATAAGTGGATATTTGGTTTCCTTTAGGAATTATATTTTCAATTGCGGAAGATACGACACATTCAAAGGGGATGTTTGAGTATCCACTGTAGGCTTTTGTTTTCAACCAAACGTGAAAAAGCATAGTAATTCAATACAAAGACTGTGAGTGCACGAATCCAGAACTACGAAATGAAGTTACTGGAGATATTTTCTTCATTATTCATAAATACGTAGATTAATTGATAATATTATTATAGAAAGATTTGGCACTGGCAAATAGTTCATGTAGGCCTATCATAATATTGATAATCATTACTTAACAATTACATTAATAAGATATACTCAGAATTCTGGTTGAGAATTCATTTAAACAATTACTTCACACCCGAATCGGTCACTTCATTGTATACATTTTTTACAATTAATTATCTGTTCTTAACGAGTTTCAAAATGGACGTCATGTATTCTTTTTTTTTTGTTTAGTTTGAGCTTATAATGGGTGACATGATATCTATACCATTAATCACGAACATACAGTCTCACACATCAGACTCAGACCCTTCCAATGTTCGTCCACAGGAAGCAGTTGTAGAAACAGAACAAACAGAATATGTACACGCACATACACACAGATATTTTGTACGAACATTCATAGGCCTTCGTACATACGTATCTTTACGCACACAGATATCTTTGATTTTGACTGCCAACACGAAATGTTTTTGTTAGAAGTATTATACGAACGTAACCACAATTTCAAATATTATCCACAGTTCTGACGTACTGCATGACACGGTGAAGAATTATGGGGAAAATTGCTTTGATAACAATCCATCTGTTGAAGACGTCACTTTCCTGCGTCCACAGAACGTGTTTACGACATTACGCTCCAGTACGTTTGCACTCAGACTGTTCAATATCAACTCAAAAACGAAGTCTTATATACGAATGACACATTTATGTCGTCGTCTGGGTTGACACTTTATGATAATTACTAAGCACGTAAGAAGAACACGATAAAATATTAGAAGTTGGCTTGGAAGCATGACGGAATCCAACAGTCTTGTGAGTCAAAATCACGAAGACCTGTTACGTCGGACCGGTTCATAGATAAACGAGATTTTCAGAGCACAATGAATACTGAAAATAGGTATGGCTTTTAAGAATTTCAGGACATGGCCTCTGCCTTCACCACTTAAAAAACTGAAAGAAACAAATTTTAAATTTGTAAAAAAATTGTATTTAAATTGCGCGTGAGGAAATTTAATAAAATTATAAAGGGCAGTAAAAAATAAATACCAATTGTATTATAAACTTTGACAAAATAATTACAGAATATTTGAGATGATGACTATATATTTTACAACAGCGTCTTTCGAATGATGTATGACGATCCTAAAATGGCATCATTATTATATTCGGTTAATTCGGTTAATGTGGGCTACATTCCCTGATTCGATCGTAATAAAACATTTTTGAAGGGTCTTATAACTGTGTAAAATTCAATTAAACCTTTCAAAATAAATGTAATAACATAGTCACAAGGGTTCTATATACGCTTTTGACATGTGTTGTCTTAAAAGTAAACTAATTCGACTTCCTCAGCTGCGAAAATTGATGAAGTAGTTTAAAGTGACAGCAGGGCAAAAACATTCTGATTTCATATCACGAATTTAGACACACGAAAGTCGCCAGACTTATATACGCAATTTTGTCATAAATTTAAAAATTGCGCGCATTTATCAATAGAAACACTGGTCTGATCTGGAGCGATACAAAATTATTTACCTGGAACTCATGTCCTTATATTTCGTAAATCACTATAATGTATTTATAATATTATTTCAGTTACATTCAAGATAATTTTTTGGGGGCCATGAAAATATCTCGCTACCACCACCACCATAAAACTACCATTTTCCCCAGTAGTGCCACCACCATTAACATTTCGTTTCTACTTACATCACAATCTTGAATTCTCTACTTCTTAACCAGATGACCTCGTCCTTTGGCTCGGCACTCAGAAATTCTTATGTATTCCTGTCCACAGTGAACCAACAATCAGACCCGTTTCAAATAACGAAACACAAAACAAATAATCAAATAATCCTAATTTAGATAAAATACCCACACTCAATAGAAATTTTGACTGGTGTGCAAAATCGAGGTCCTGAGTTCAAATTTCGGTACAGAAATTTGTTATCCTGACCATATTCTTAGTTTTCCTCAGTCTGTCCACGCCAAACGCCGGCATAGAAGCTTGAGTTATGCTGAAGCCATTGCCTTTCGTACATTTTCCAATTGAGTGTTCCCTAGGCATTGTATTATTCCTTCAAATTTCGGCCCGGAGATCGGCTATCCTTACTGGGGGGCGGGGTGTGGTTCGTGGTTCACACACAAGTCACTCGTTGTTTTTAAGTCTAGCGAAAATAGACCAAGAAGTACCTAAACTGGAATCGGACAGGACACCTCTGAAATTACGTGGTTTTACGTGGTTTCACTATATTTTACTACAGCCTGAAAATGTAACCATCATTTTACAAGGTTCGACTGCCTTTTATTGTAGAATTCTCTGAAAATCAAAATAACCTTGAATTTATTCTTTTGTTGTAAAATGTTGAGACTAAAATATTACGCAATTTTTCTCATATAAAATCATTTGGTTTCGAATGTGTGCCATATTGAGTGATTTAACCAAATACATAAGGGGAGGAAACAGGAAGGAGGAATGTAAGCAAACTTTTGGCAGATGATCCAGAAGTGGTTTGGCATTGCCTTCTTCTGTGTGTGAATGTAGTAATTGTTGGGATGCCACGGAGAAACCGGGGAAGCCCCCGTAGGAAAACTCCGTGTTGCCTAGACCACGGCCTTGCCCAACACAAGTTATAAATTCGGGCACCGCCGGGAATCGAACCCGAGACCCCAGGATTACAAGGCCAGCGTTCTACTTATAAGATTTTCTGACAAATGTCTTTTATTTTCATAATCTTTGTACATGCGCTACCCATTTTATCATTATTGTTTGTTAACATATTGGCGATGTCAAGTGCCACTGTCTTGTCTGTCTCAGATTTACAGATCGCCACCAATAAAATAAATTTTGCAGACATCCGGACAGTAGGAATGCGTAAAATATGAAAGATACTTTAAAATTAACCTCACAAGTTTCCTTTATTCCTCCTTTGTGATTATTAATTTCATTTACAGGAAATATATGTCATCAGCAATCTATACAGTATCTTTCTTTTGTTCACCGATTCATTTGCGTTGGGTTCACTATACAGAAGACTGTGTTAGACACCATTTCTTGCGGACCACAGTCTTATATAACTATGTCTAATGACGCTTATCAGGTACACAGAATTCGTTCGTATAACTAGAAAAATACCCTTCCCTTCCCCAGTTCCACTTATATATTCTTACTTTTGTTACATGTAGGTATTCTTCGTCATTCCCTAATTATGTAACCTTAGTACGTCGTATAGTTCCCTTATAAGCTCCTTCATTACTAATAAGCAACTATGGACGATGGACCGATAAGACTTTATTAATAAGCAACCATTTCCTACAAAAATGTTCGCTCTTCATCCTCGTACACGACGGGCGTCCAACGTTCAATTAAACTATAAGAATATTTTAATCAGAACTTCCTCACTCGGCAGTTTCCCTTGGCCGAATGAAGAAAATCACGGGCTAGAACACAGTTAGAAGTAAAGTTTTAAAAGCCCGCATTTCCTGTACACACACTCTCTCTGCGGATGATTATACGAACCATTCAGAATTGTCCGTCGGACGGAGAGCTAATGATCCAGGAAACGATACGACATCTTATTTTCCTCCTCACACGCGATCGATTTACTTCTCCGATGTGGGAACTGTGACGGGTGGATGTTCCACAGGTCCACGCCAAAGCGAAGCCATTTAAATATTGACAGATGCGCGGGTGTGCGCTTGTACGGCTAATTGTTACTGGCTCCCGGCTAATATATTAGCCATTGCAGTCATGTTTAGTCAAACTGCACATCTCTCTCTGAATTCTGCCAAACAAACCTCGATCTCTATGATGTACCTGTAGGCATCGGCTAACGTCATTTCTTGACGCGTCCTCAGGTGGGTAGACGAGACAGTCTACAGACACGGAGGATAAACGCGAATATGTCGAATAAGTGGTAGTGGACAGCCGAAAAGGTCTGGTATTCAAGATTGGAAGCTGTGCGGTAGGCTAACAGACTTCATCACGACATATTACACAGAAGAATTGGATAAATCAATTACATTCACAGAGAGAGAGGCGAGAGGCTAACGCGGTTAACAAGGGCTTAGGCTATATTATACTAACAGTTCTAAGCGTAAAAGTTGAAGAGAACCCATTCACTATAGCGGAATATAATTTACGAAATTACTGTTTTTTCCAGAAGAAGTTCCGTTCTATGTAACACCGAACGTATGTAATTGGAACAGAACAATTAAAATATCACGTACTTAAAAATACTTCACAATAGTGAGTTGAGCAGAAAATGCCATTTGTCCCTAAAAAGTCGAAAGGATGGCAGTCATGACGTTCCAGGCAGTGAAAGTTCATTCATAAAATAAGCGGAACAGAGCGAATGTAACGTTGACTTGTTTGAATGTTAAGAGTCTACCTGTAAATATGAATAATTAATAATAATATAATCCCCTATATTTGGTGCTTTTTGAAATTGGTTCAGAGCGGTCTAAATTGGGGTATATCCTCTTTAATGGAGGAGGTTATATCAAACTTAATATTAATGAGTCGGCGCTTTTAATATATTTATACGTATCAGAGTAAACATCTCGTAAACAAAATTAAAACCAATACTCATGAATTAAAAATAATGGTTAGAGCACACTCAAATAAAAACACTCTTCAAAATTATACATTTTTTCCCCCGTACTTCACTTCTAATTCAATATTAAGTACAGGTATTATAATATATCAGATTTAAAAGAAAGTGGCACAGAAATCACAAATATACAAATATTTTGTTTATCTTTGTAAGTGTGAATAACATTTAAATTAAAACTTGCGGAACCTTCTAGTTGATTAATGCCAAATTATCAACCTATATCTGTAAACAACGACGGAACTTTCAAGGCGTTATTTACTGATCAAATAAAATTTATTTCGCTACCTGGGGTGTGGGAAGTAGGATTATTTATTTCCCGATCAGATAAAAAATACATGTGGCTTTTACAAATAGTATTGTTTAATTAAATAACCTACACTACATGGGTCAGGTTCGAAGAAACACTTACATAAGTGGATATTTGGTTTCCTTTAGGAATTATATTTTCAATTGCGGAAGATACGACACATTCAAAGGGGATGTTTGAGTATCCACTGTAGGCTTTTGTTTTCAACCAAACGTGAAAAAGCATAGTAATTCAATACAAAGACTGTGAGTGCACGAATCCAGAACTACGAAATGAAGTTACTGGAGATATTTTCTTCATTATTCATAAATACGTAGATTAATTGATAATATTATTATAGAAAGATTTGGCACTGGCAAATAGTTCATGTAGGCCTATCATAATATTGATAATCATTACTTAACAATTACATTAATAAGATATACTCAGAATTCTGGTTGAGAATTCATTTAAACAATTACTTCACACCCGAATCGGTCACTTCATTGTATACATTTTTTACAATTAATTATCTGTTCTTAACGAGTTTCAAAATGGACGTCATGTATTCTTTTTTTTTGTTTAGTTTGAGCTTATAATGGGTGACATGATATCTATACCATTAATCACGAACATACAGTCTCACACATCAGACTCAGACCCTTCCAATGTTCGTCCACAGGAAGCAGTTGTAGAAACAGAACAAACAGAATATGTACACGCACATACACACAGATATTTTGTACGAACATTCATAGGCCTTCGTACATACGTATCTTTACGCACACAGATATCTTTGATTTTGACTGCCAACACGAAATGTTTTTGTTAGAAGTATTATACGAACGTAACCACAATTTCAAATATTATCCACAGTTCTGACGTACTGCATGACACGGTGAAGAATTATGGGGAAAATTGCTTTGATAACAATCCATCTGTTGAAGACGTCACTTTCCTGCGTCCACAGAACGTGTTTACGACATTACGCTCCAGTACGTTTGCACTCAGACTGTTCAATATCAACTCAAAAACGAAGTCTTATATACGAATGACACATTTATGTCGTCGTCTGGGTTGACACTTTATGATAATTACTAAGCACGTAAGAAGAACACGATAAAATATTAGAAGTTGGCTTGGAAGCATGACGGAATCCAACAGTCTTGTGAGTCAAAATCACGAAGACCTGTTACGTCGGACCGGTTCATAGATAAACGAGATTTTCAGAGCACAATGAATACTGAAAATAGGTATGGCTTTTAAGAATTTCAGGACATGGCCTCTGCCTTCACCACTTAAAAAACTGAAAGAAACAAATTTTAAATTTGTAAAAAAAAATTGTATTTAAATTGCGCGTGAGGAAATTTAATAAAATTATAAAGGGCAGTAAAAAATAAATACCAATTGTATTATAAACTTTGACAAAATAATTACAGAATATTTGAGATGATGACTATATATTTTACAACAGCGTCTTTCGAATGATGTATGACGATCCTAAAATGGCATCATTATTATATTCGGTTAATTCGGTTAATGTGGGCTACATTCCCTGATTCGATCGTAATAAAACATTTTTGAAGGGTCTTATAACTGTGTAAAATTCAATTAAACCTTTCAAAATAAATGTAATAACATAGTCACAAGGGTTCTATATACGCTTTTGACATGTGTTGTCTTAAAAGTAAACTAATTCGACTTCCTCAGCTGCGAAAATTGATGAAGTAGTTTAAAGTGACAGCAGGGCAAAAACATTCTGATTTCATATCACGAATTTAGACACACGAAAGTCGCCAGACTTATATACGCAATTTTGTCATAAATTTAAAAATTGCGCGCATTTATCAATAGAAACACTGGTCTGATCTGGAGCGATACAAAATTATTTACCTGGAACTCATGTCCTTATATTTCGTAAATCACTATAATGTATTTATAATATTATTTCAGTTACATTCAAGATAATTTTTTGGGGGCCATGAAAATATCTCGCTACCACCACCACCATAAAACTACCATTTTCCCCAGTAGTGCCACCACCATTAACATTTCGTTTCTACTTACATCACAATCTTGAATTCTCTACTTCTTAACCAGATGACCTCGTCCTTTGGCTCGGCACTCAGAAATTCTTATGTATTCCTGTCCACAGTGAACCAACAATCAGACCCGTTTCAAATAACGAAACACAAAACAAATAATCAAATAATCCTAATTTAGATAAAATACCCACACTCAATAGAAATTTTGACTGGTGTGCAAAATCGAGGTCCTGAGTTCAAATTTCGGTACAGAAATTTGTTATCCTGACCATATTCTTAGTTTTCCTCAGTCTGTCCACGCCAAACGCCGGCATAGAAGCTTGAGTTATGCTGAAGCCATTGCCTTTCGTACATTTTCCAATTGAGTGTTCCCTAGGCATTGTATTATTCCTTCAAATTTCGGCCCGGAGATCGGCTATCCTTACTGGGGGGCGGGGTGTGGTTCGTGGTTCACACACAAGTCACTCGTTGTTTTTAAGTCTAGCGAAAATAGACCAAGAAGTACCTAAACTGGAATCGGACAGGACACCTCTGAAATTACGTGGTTTTACGTGGTTTCACTATATTTTACTACAGCCTGAAAATGTAACCATCATTTTACAAGGTTCGACTGCCTTTTATTGTAGAATTCTCTGAAAATCAAAATAACCTTGAATTTATTCTTTTGTTGTAAAATGTTGAGACTAAAATATTACGCAATTTTTCTCATATAAAATCATTTGGTTTCGAATGTGTGCCATATTGAGTGATTTAACCAAATACATAAGGGGGAGGAAACAGGAAGGAGGAATGTAAGCAAACCGCTGTCCGTACAAGTGTGCACATATGTTCACAGACCTTATGAGTTTAAATCAAAACTCAAGCCTCTGAGTTCGGTAGCTATTCTTTGTGACATTTCGGTTTCTCAGGTTGGCGAATATGCATACGGCTGTCTTCTGAGTTGTTGCGTCTTGCAGTTTGGTAGAAATCTGCCGACGTTTCACAGGTGCTAGTTGCCTCTATCACCAGGGCCATAATGTAAGCACCAAGCACCTCTGAAACGTCGACAAACTTCTACCAGACTACACGGCGAAACAACCCAGAACACAGCTACCTGCAAATGACCATTATTTTATATCAAACTGAAACTTTTGGTACTTTGCAGGATTATTCGCCAATTTCTTAAAACCCCAGAAAATCAACGTTCGACACTTTGCCATCGGCACAGATGCAAACTACATCCAAGTTCCTTTAATCTCCACGATTATTACGTTTCCATCTTGACACTGAAATTAGGTAAGCGACGAGAATCAGTTCTGGTTTCAGAGGAACTCTGGCGAGTAAAAAATATGTTTTAAATAATAATTTTTAATGTCGTTCCACTGATAGGTCACCTTGCACAAAGGGCTGTTGTTAACCGCACTGCGCTGAGGGCTGTAGAGAGTAGCAGTGCTGTGAGTGAGGAGCTCAGTCGCGAGGAACTCCCTGCGTGGTCGTCTAACGATCCCCCTTTCGTCTGGGAATTAGATCCCCTGGCTGCTTCCGCCAAACCTTCAACACACAATTCGCTACATTGCAAAGGGAAACTACAGGTCATTTTTCTTCCATACTAGAATACATTACTTCTCTGAATGTCTCTGGCGATGGGGGTCCATTATGTTATTATTTTCTTTGTTTTGGACTTAATCGTCTGTTTTAAAAGTCTCTAAAAATTTGAAACCTTTAAAAGTCAATACGTTTCGACGGAAGATTTATCCTATTCCGTTGAACCCCGTGCCCCTCGTTTTTACTAGACGACGGAAACGTGGTGATTTTTTAAGGGTTTTGATTTTTATTAAGTCTTTAAAAAACAGGCGACGGATAAAGTCCAATGCAAAGAAAATTCTTGAATATATTCATGAAATTGAATATTCTTTTAAAAAAAGAATACTTAAAACTTTATAAAACGGAATAAATACGTTTTAGATGTATTTCAAAGCATGTTGAGAAGATCCAAATATGTTTCACAATAAATTTGTAGTAATGTAATTACGTTTAAAATTGTCAATTTTCCAGTGGATAAAGTGTATCTAATATGAGAACAAACGCTGCTACCGTTGAGACATCTCAAGAAACTTTGCAACACAATACATATGTGAACAGAGACTGAATGAAAACTAGGCTATTGTAAAAAACGTTTGAAATTTTGGTTGACATTTTATAAAATTTATTAACTGCATAAATAAAACGTAACGTTTACTACTTTTTAAATTGATGAAGTGACTCACCTCCAACTATGGCGACCTGATTGTCATTCGACCCGTGAGGGAGTCCAGTGTATATTTTAATTTCTGGAATTGAAACAAAAGAAAGAACAGTTTATACAAATTTGTCGCTACATATGTGTATGTGATTCCAAACATCACATAGTGTTAATGTGAATAGAACAGTGATGACATTATGTAGATGATAAAAGTGTCTTCTCTCATTACATGCAATTGTGTGAGGTGTGTAGAAAAAAACAAAAAAACAAAATGAAACGCGTTCTTGTGCTACTGAACACTCACAAGTCGACACAATCACCACCCAAGATTGGCGTGTGTCATGAGATACGCAAACACAAATGGACCTGCTCAACCAGTAACAGCCTCCTTCAGATTTAAGCTGTTCCTAAACTTGCTTACGAAATCAGAGGAAGAGACATCAGAAATCTTATAACTAACTTGACAGTACGGTTACTTCCAACTGGTCTGTTGCACCAAGATGTCTAGTTCATATTAATATAACTGTTCCTAGAATAGTCCTGAGGGGTAGCAAAAGGAATGGTTAAACAGATGGGTGTGCGGTGTAAGCTATCATTTGAAACAAATTCCATATGTAAGATCTCAGGGTATCACGACAGATGGAATTCTGTCCCAGAATTTTTCCTAAGGACTGAGTAATATCACGAAAACCATCGGTCTGGATAGCCGGTCTACGACCCAGAACCACCGACGTACGAATCAGGAGACCTAACGCCTATAAGTCTATACCTCGCCATTCCGTGTTTTGAGAAAGTCACAGCTGATTCTAAAATTCTTCGACGGCTTTGCATAAATGTGTCACCAGCGACACTTTTAATTCAAAACGATAACCTTCCTGTATATATGTGTGATGACTCGTGAAAAAAGGAAGTGGTCGTGACCTAGTTTGGGGTGGAAAATCGGAATTCGCAATTAGAAGTTAGTAAAATTTGTAGATCCTCACATGGGCTAACTGCGCATGTCCAGATTGCAAAGCATTAATGATACCTACCACACAGGAAGGTGCAGACGATCGGGGAAACGTTTGCGCCTTCGCCACAAGGCTAGTGCATGACCTCAGAAGTTAGAACGGGGATGTAATTAGTATTGGTATATACTGCAGCTATATAACGCTATTCGCCTAGACAGAACGAAGAAAACCACGAAAAACTTTGCAGTAGTTTCAAAGTTAGTGACCGGATAACATCTCCGTTGCCCGCTGATGGATAAAGTTAGACCCGAAACTCCTGGAATCATTTTGAGTTTAAGTTAAAACGTGTCCGTGCTGTGGTTGGAATTTACAGACGGGAGCTGGGCCGGTTTATGGGGCGGTCGATAAGGAGCTACTTCATAACGAAGGTTCGGTAACGATCCGTTTAGTTTTCGGATTAACTCGATCGTGGGCGCTGCGACAGGGTGACTCGAGGAGTGAACTGATTTTTAAAATATTAACAGAAGCTTTCATACAAGTCACAGACCGAATGTCCTTTTACAGCACACTGCTGCCTACTGTTTTCAGACTACGTCTATAATATTTTGTGGGGTTCAGTTGAAAATCCATATAAATAATTGGCATTTATTCTAAAAGTTTTGTATTACACGTTTCCAAAAGCTCCGAAAATTAACATACATACACACACGCAAACACAATTTAAAGCAGGTCTAAAAACACCTTCGATTAAACAGACATGTATTTATTTAAACATTAACTGATCTCGATATCATAGAATGAAAACTCACAGAATTTTACCTTTAGTAAACGAAAAATTCTTCAAGCTGAAATGGAAATAAACATACGATTTTCAAACAAGACAATTCTCTTAAATATATAGTGTTTCAGTCTATGAAACTTTGTTCCTACTGTACTTTATGAAAAGTAGCTTGAGCAATAACAAACAGGTAAGATCAAAAGTTACCACAGATCTAAAAATATACCTCCAACGCTTCCTTTCACGTCATTTTCAGTTCACCCGTCACAGTAATAGTATCATAATATATAACTGTACCAAATAAACGGTTCAGAAAACACCGTTATCCCTTTAAGACCCAGTGGTAACTATATGTACCACCTACTTCACACAGTTAATAACTCTGCGTTTTGTATGTATAGGTTTCGTATTGTTCTTAGTGTAAACAGGGATTATTTCCTTAAACAGCTTCAACCAGTTGTCATTTGTAATGGTGAAGTGTAGTGTTTTCTTCGCGGTACGGACTGATTTATTAAATAATATTTAGACGAGCTTCGTCTTCAAATGGTTAAATAAGCAAATAATAAATAAATAAAATCGAAAGTGCTCGATGATCCATCAGACAGACCAGCTCAGGAAGAACAATTTTGTAGGCATCCAGTATCAATGGGGAATGATCCCTCAAAATATTAAGAAAACTGTCTTCATTGTGATGCACAAATTAAATTTTGATGCGCCGTGAAGATTCTGTTTCTGAACTTCAAAATTACATTTTGCGTCACAGTGCTAAAAGACGTTCTGCTAAATGTAACATTCTTGTACTGTGAATAAATTAAGAGCCTCCTGTTTGAAACAGTATAAAGGCTGTACAAAATTTAGTTCCTCACGAGGAATCAGCATTCAAAATTAAAACGAGCCCGAAGGAAACATTCTACAGAAGGAAGACTCAGCTTTTGTCAGAGTCGTGTTGAATATTTCGTTATCAACAAATCACATGTTAAGAGCAGGTTTGTTGATGATGCATTAAGCACTGGCCCACAACTGGTATTGCAACTTGTGGTCCTCGATCCGTACGAGTTAAATGTATAAAGTTCCTGCTTTTTTCTCATAAACTGAACGCGCAACTGAAGGGTGTTTGCCTTTATGATATCAAAGTGATTGTAATTATGGTCAAAAATGAAGTCTTGTGGTATTGTTACACCAAGATTCTGTGTTTTTAATTTATTGAGTCAGAATAGTTTTTATTAGCTTGAGTATGTATAAAGCCTTCATTATCTTTGTTACATACATTGTACGTATTCACGCAAGACAAAGACAATATTTTGAAATTTTTGACAGAGTAGTTGCTACTCATCGATATTTAGTATAAACACAATAAAAGTAATTACTTCTCTAACACTAATACAAACGCAATAAATCAGGTTTTTAATATTTTTGGGATGGGAGGAGGTGCAACTGATTTATTTATTTTGGTAAGGGGAAGGTATTCACAAAGAAAATTAAGAATAAATGATAAAGGTAAGAAATTCATAAACAATTCTGGTTGGAATGTCTGCATCTCTTGTTTTCCCATTTTAAGTCAAAAAAAGTAAGGATTAAGATACTATTAATCTCGCGTATAATTTAGTTTGATTTCTTACTTCACCGCGGGTGTTTGAAAAAATGAGGAGCTTAAAATTAGTATTATTCATTATATTTCTTACAGTGATCCACATCCTCACAGTCCACATTAAAGATCTAGAAAACAAGTCTAGAACTTCAGTGATATATTAATCTGATCGGTATAAGGCGAGAAAAAAGAACACGAACATGTTTACAAACTCTTCAGATTTTTATTGTTCCGTGGTCCCTGAACTAACTCAAAGATCAAGAAGTGGAAATAAACAGCTTCATATGAACTTATTCGTTTACAGAAACAACTGCAACACATTGAATCGAGGCTTGACACATTTGAGTGTTGAAGATATGTGACACCACTTCACGTCAAATAATTACGACAATGAACCGCTTAATTAATCAAGCAGTTCCTTAATTCACACGGTCTGACACATTGTATGTCGGCTGCTTTGTCCCGAATCATTGTGTGCCACATGTAACAGTGACAAAGACTGCCTTGAACACTCGATATCGGTATTGTGCTGACCATGTATCTAGACCAGGTAACTGTAGTACATCGGCACGCTGTGCTGATTCAAAGGCACTCGACGTTCAACGCAGGAAGCGATCACTTCATAACACAGTTCCCCACCAATGCTTCTAAACCTTTTCCTTGTGGCGCACACTTAAAATATAATATTTCATTACCACAGAGCTAGTATAAACACGCATGACTGATGATCGCGCTGGTGATGACGGCAGGAAGGGCCTCTGAAACGTCGTTAAACTTCTAGCAGTCTACAAGACGCAACAACCCAGAAGAGAGACATCTTCTTAATTAAATTTCTCATACTATCAACCCAGAAGAGAGACATCTTCTTAATTCAATTTCTCATACGATGCTACGTAAACTCTGCAGCAGGTTAAACGAAGTATAAAACAGAAAAAAATCAATGTAATTTAGAATTATAAATAAGACGCACGCGTGTCAAAGGCATACAAACGTATGTTTTTAAGAAGAATTCAAAATATATCGAAAGTTGGAGCAAACATTTCTGACAGTTTTCTTTAGTTTGAGACATATGTCTCTGTTTACCTAACCATTAGAGTTGAGTGAAGGCTAGTTGTATCTTTCCAGTGGGCATGCAGGTTTGTGCCGTAAAACTTCCCATTATAAAATTGTTAAAGTTACTTTATGTTGTATTTATTCAACCTTCCATCCCAGTAATGAAAGTGAGATGGGATGGAAAGGCAGACAAGTAATTACACAGGACTTGTGTAATAACGTTTAGGTAGAAGGGAAATAATTAACAGAATGAGTCATACGGATAAAAGTGAAAGTGCGTTCCTACATTAAATATTAAATTTACATTAAAAACTGAGACATTTTCCGGCGGCAGGGTCGGATATAAACATGACTGATACTGGAGACTTAAAGAAACAACTTGATATGGACGTTTCGGCACGTTATTACCCAAAGTTAAAATCTACAGCTTGCGACAGTGAAGTTATAATATTAAGCAAGTAAACTACTTCCATAATCGAAAATACAAATAGTCTTCAAATTTTCAAACTTCGTAAAGTTTCGTTGCAGAACAAATTTATTATTGTTTTAACAGTTAAACAACCATCAGCTGCACAGTTATTTAGAATCCCAATTATTTAAGCGGTGGAATAAAAATGTTTTCTTTGAGCAGACCTGATAAGTTAATACGTGCGCCCTTTATGCCCTGTATCGACCAGTTGAAAGAAGAACCATATTTCTAAACGCCCTGTTGCGACCCGTCCCGAATTCCTGGTTATGATTAAGAACAGATCATTTCCTTGGTTGAAAGTGAAAGGATTCATGGCGCTCAATACCGGGAGTTCTGACTGCGAATGTATTTTGAGAAATACTATCTGGTTTAACTGAGCTGAATCGCTGTATCTCGCGGAAGGGCAACTGATGGAATCTCCTCAGGACTTACATTTCTGTACCCACCTGCTTCACGGTTTATTTTCAAGTTTTTACCGAAATTGCTTTATAAGTGTTCTAAACGTATTACCATGCGTAATTAGATTCAAGCATTACTATACGACGATTTTTAAACTGTGTAAATTGTAATGGGTGACACGTTATCCTGGTATTAAGTCATTCAAGTTTGTTCTCTGAAAGAGACAGACACTGGATTATTACGTGTTATTAGCGCTCTAGCGTGAGCGAGGAAGAGCTATGGACCTGTCCATGTTTGCCCGCCCGTCGAGTTTTTCGCAACAGTGAGACCGGACGTCGGACCGCTAGAACAATAACGCGGAATAGTATCTAGTGTAAGAATAATCTGACGCAACGATGTCCTGGGATAACATTAATGCAAAAGCGAACGTCACATGGCGTGAAGAATACCAATATAATTTTAGTAAACTACACAGATTACACGTTTGTAATATTTTTTATTTATCCTTAAATGCAGTTTTAAAACGAAAATATATGACAACAAACATCATTTCCGTTGTTTATAGTCCTAATGATACAGGTGTATAGGTATGTACTGCAAGTAATAAACATCATACTGTTTGCATTAAACTCTAAGCGGTTATCTGACGACGAAATAGCGGTGGCCAGAAACCGCTTTATGGATTATGTGAAAGTTTAAAGTAAAGTAAAGTTTGTCCCACTATACGCCATGTAGGCGTTTGGGGTGAGAGGAGGTATAGCTTCTCTCTTTCTTGACCTCGGCACTAGATGGGGGTGAGTGGTCAGCATCACGCCCCAGCCGGCTTTACCCCCGGGAAAGGACCCCGGTACCCATT
>NW_019059544.1:12247-41732 GCF_000696155.1 Zootermopsis nevadensis | reverse complement strand
GACCAGACTACACAGCGCAACAACCCAGAAGAAAGAAACCCTCAGCTCTAGTTCAGTTATAACCCATTTCTCGTGTGGCATTTTCTGAACCCAAATCTCCTACCAAGTGTTCTGAGTTCCCACTCTCGGACAACTACGTGAAGTGAAGTGAAGAAACTACCAGAGAATAAGAGCCCGAAATGAAAACTTAACGAGAATAAAATGACTCATCCCTATAAAACGGATAGTGGATCCTGGTTCTGACATGGCGAAGAAGAGTGACCGTGATTTCCAAATAGCATTACAGCAGAGAGTAACAGAAGCCTCGGGCGTGATTAAGATCCAGGAAAGGTATTACTGTTGAAACCACTTCTCGTAATGGGGCAACACAGTGTCTACCGCTGTTACCGTTGTCGTAGTCGTTACATTACGAACAAAAGCTTCTACTTTATTTTTATCCTTCCGTACTCCTTTTTTTTTGTTCCTCCATTCCAGCATCCAATGAAGGTTTTTTTTCGCTCTCTCATAGTAAGAAAATTCAGACGAGTGTTTTCCGATAATTAGTCAGCCAGTCGAGACACAGAGAGCAAGTGAGCGGAAGAAGGGGTTGTGTGGGGACAATGCATTTACAGCGCTCTAGCGCCTTGTTCATTACGTCCCCTCTACATTCCCTGCCCAGTTCACACTGTCCTTTCCTCACTGAATATTTGAGGGGAATAGTCGTATCTCATCCTTCAATAATTCTTTACAATTTAACATTGTTAGGGCGAATCAGATCAAATTCTCTTTTTTTTCCTGAGTTTACTGATGCAAGCAGAAATATGTAATATTTTTAAATTAACAAACGACAGTAGTCGTCACTAAGTTGCGTGCTTCAAGGTCACAGCAAAATCGAACAACGTTGCAACTCGAACAGCAAATATAGACGAGTGAGGACAGCTCAGAAATCGCAGCAACGCTACAATGATGACTTCAGACCGGAAGAATGAAATCCTTTCGTGGCCTTTCAACGTGCAATTTGGTGACGGCTATTATAACTCCACGAATGAGAGTCCTTAATAAAAAGTCGCTCAGATGGTAAAGAAATTCTCCGGCTAAGCAGAATTTGAGGTTATCAAGGCGGTGAGTCCGAAGATGGCTATCTTCTGGGTTATAGCGCCGAGTAGTGTGATAAAAATTTGCCGACGTATCAGAAGTGCTTCCTGCCTCCATCATCAGGGCTAATTTACACTAGATTAAACGACGCTACAATCCAGAAGCCATCTTCAAATTCGCTGCCGTAAGAACCTGAAATTTCGTGTGGACAAGGCTGTTCCGAAGAATCGCTCGTTTATACTTCCTTCTAGACTGACGTCACACAGGCAGAGCGCGTTCAAATGAACTCAATGAAGTTTGACTAACAGGATGAGAGGCGGGCTCAGCTCCTTTTATCTGTAATTTGCAGCCTTCGAATTACTCCCTCCTACACGATCCTTCTCACTCGCCATTCCCACACACAGGGAACTAGGAATAAATATATAACACGAAACACGGAATACGTAAGGCGGACCTACACATCAAGAAAGAGAACTAAATAAGAATCAATTCAGAAAGAGAGTAATATAAAAGAAAGAAAACTTCTGAATCAGAAGGAATATTTCTTCAGCCTACGGAAATTGAACATATAAATGGTAGACGGAGTTGGTTTATTATTGATAAATTCTCACCACGTTCGACAAATGTGACACATTTATTTCCATCACAAATTGAACTTGTGACTTAGAGGCATGAAAAGTTGTTCATCATCTGAGCTACGAAAATATACGTACATGATGAATCAATACACATGAAAAAAAAACGGAAGAAAGCACGAAATGTGTGCCAAGTTAGAAGGTACCACTCAGATAAGTTATTTCCTTAGAAGTACAATGTGATCGAAAAGTCACGCAACCCATTCCTGACACGTGTTCTATTCGTCAAAAAATAAATTACAATGGAATCAGAAAAGAAATTATAGTAAGCGTTGTGAAATGTCCACTGCGTTCAGCGATGCACGAATTCGCTCCTTTCCTCGTGTTTTATGCAACCCGGCGAAGATTTTCTCCACTAACGGAAACGGTTCATCGGACGAGATATTGTAGATTTGTTTGACACAGGAAAATCTGGAAACGTGTCCTTAATCTCATTCTGGCAAGTGATGCCAAGCAGTGTTCGACAATGGACATTCGTTGCACTTGTGAAAAAGACATCCTTGCACTTCGACTATAGGAAGACGACCGACGGAAAGGCGCGAGCAGGTTACCACATGACGTCACCTGCGTGCGCCCTTACGTAGTCACAGCGATATTATGCGTTTATTAATCCATTCTAACTGCATCGAATTGCAGTCATCAATAAATATTTTAATGTGGTTAGCGTGACTTTTCTTGCAGTATGTAATATATGTATATTTCGCTAATTAATAAATCGTAATCTTGCAGTGATGGTTTGCGACGATTCCATTGATTCTGTACTTCACAACTTACCCGCATAATGCGAACATTTTATATCTAATTAACTGAAAACAGGGTTTTATATAAATTACAGAATCGCAGATGATTAGTTAGAATCAGGCGTACTATTACACGATTAATGATTTCCAGACTAAGTCTATCATGACAGACCTACTGCAATTAAAATGGTATCTGTTTCGTATCTTTATTTCCTTCCTCCTCTGTTACGTATTACTCTCTCACCACTTTCAACTTCATACAATGAAAAATAGTAACCGATCGCGTTATTCTACCGTTGTCGTCGCCCACATTACAATTAATTCTATAACGCACGAAATTCTGATGACAAACTGAGGAACTACTAGGTTCTTAAGATTAACCCTGCTTATCAAATTCGTTACATTCCTCAGATCAGAGATATTATAATATTACATCATAATTTACGCTAGGCCTTTCTAGTAAAAGCATCTAAAATTTCTAAGTTACTAAATTTGGATATGCTCTGCGATGAAGTGGCCAAAGGCCGAAAGGAATTATCAAGTACTTGATGCACTGAAAATGCATGCAAGTGAACTCGACAATCAAAGTTGCATTTGCGACAGACCGCCCTTTGTAGAAACTATCGTTCGATCAGCCCATGAGCTAACACGCCACACACACTTACATCACTTACCCGGGGGTGGTATTTATTCAAAGATAAGCGAAGTGGTTGTAGTGGACCTGCTCACGAGCGTTCTGACGTCACGTCTAAGCAGATCCCATATAATAAAAAACTAAAAAATTCTGTACGGGAATTCTTTATTTATTTATGATTTATTTAACGATGCAAATCAATAGCTCAGTCATTCGTCGAATAAAAGGATGACTAATGAAAGTAAAGTAAAGTTTGTCCCGCTATGCGCCATCTAGGCGCTTGGGGGGGAGTGGAGGTATAGCTCCTCTCTTCCTTGACCTCGGCACTAGATGGGGGTGAGTGGTCAGCATCACGCCCCGGCCGGCTTTACCCCCGGGAAAGGACCCCGGTACCATTGTAGAAGAGGCTGGGTGGGCCCCAGAGCCGGTCTGGACGCAGAGGCTAGAGGAAAAATCCTCTGCCCCCGTCGGGGAACGAATCCCGGTCGTCCAGCCCGTAGCTAGTCACTATACTGACTGAGCTATCCCGGCTCATGACTAATGAAAGTATATGACCCAATTGAAGGCACTCTTCCTGCAGTTACCTGGACGGACTGAAATAACATGAAAACCCTCATTTGAGTTGGTCTTTGGGCCGAGATATGAACCCGGTTAAGTCGAAATTCTAACCAGTCGACGGCGACGTATCGACAATATCGAACTAAAAACCAGCCCGTCAACAACTGTGCACAAATCAAATCAAATATTAATAATTCTGATTGACCTACGGGCGTATAATTGATAGCACTGTTCACTCTGAGTTGTTTTTTATGTGAATCCGTAATGATACTTAAAACATAATTCAACAGAGTTTATGATTTGCTTATATTATGGAAATTGTATCAAATTATATACACATTACCATGTTGAAAACTGTTTGTATTTAGTTAGTACATGCCTTTGTAAAGCGCATATTTAACATTTTCCATCACGTGGTCAATAAAAGCAATTCATAAAGGCCCAAGTACGACAGGTAATGTGGGAAGCAGAGGGGGGGGGGGCTATGTTCAACTAATCATCCCTCGACAAGTACGCCAGTACATACATCGCATATCTGGGTTAAATCTAGATTCTGTGGGCTATTAATGCTGGGAAATTGATTTCTCTGAACAACGCGAGCTGCTTCCCCCTTCCCTCTTCACTTCACTACCGGATCTCTATAATGAGTTACCTCAGAGCTAAAACAGATCATATCACATTTCCTGTGAAGGTAGCAGTTTGGCGCTGATAGGAACAATTTGCTTGCATTGTGGGAAAAGTATTATCTGCTTGTTATAAACACTTTGTGTATTCCTGACTACAGCATTACATATTTATCTGGTTCCAATATGTGTTAATTTTGGGATTCCGATGTACTAGTGACACTGAACTTACATGCCGGAGAAGGTTGTACCGATGCCGTTCTACGTGTTTATTAATATTCTCCAGCCTCAAGTGTTATTTTGTAATGCTCCTCAGAGGAAAATGACATATATACAATGAATCTGTAGGATAATTTAACAGTAATGGGCAAGTTTATACAATAAAGTTCCCTCGGGCTATCCCGAGAGAACTTTGTTATATGAAGTAGCCGTAAAAGCTCCAGATCAAAGTTTATACAACTAAACGCCCAGAACATCACAAGGTTAAATGAGGAAAACTGTATATTTTGTTAAAGGTCAAAATTCATAACATGTTTTCCAGACACTGAAGCAAGTAGCACTCGCTTTAGGCAGCGAAAAAATATCACAATGTAAATACAACAGAATAGCAACAACAAACAAAAATGTCGAAGTTCAACATGATGTTAATCAACTACATTAAGTCGAATCCTTCCTGTAAAGCTAATGGTCGCTCAATTGGTCAATAAATATCCTCCCTCTCCCCAATTTATGGAACTGGAACGTTAATTAGTATTCACAAGGGGTCGCTGTTGCGATGGTCTTATCCAGTGCTGATGAATCCGGTCCACACCCTCACATCATATTTCTTTATGTTCAATGTCAACTGATGTTTCCTTGTTTGCCAGACGTTTAACTTACCAAGAGATTTCAACAACACACTGAAAAGTGCGTATCAGCCTAATCTCAGGAGAAACTCAGTCGTGTCTCACAAAACTTACACACATCTAATAAAGAGGATTCATATAATTTTACAAATACATATTATTCCCGTCCAGAAAGTGTCTATTATTTGCGACAGTGGTAATACATACCAATCGCTTCAATAAACGTTTCCGATGCACTTTCACTGTTATAGCAATCAACTTAGTAACTAATACACTGTTAGAAACTGGCGTAGAATGCAGGCCTACACAATGAAACTTAATTCTCTTTGTAAGTACTAAACAGAAAAATGGTATCTCTGGAAGTGTCACAGCTCACGTGATCAGTAAGGAGTCCCGGGTTAAAAACCAGGGCAATGTACCTGGGACTTGTGGTGGGTGGACAGACAGCAAACATTCCGTCAATAATCCATATTTTCACCTGAGACTGGTCAAAGAGACCTAATTGGGGCCTCAGTGTCAACATAACCAGTTCCACCCCACTTATACAATTAATTATTAATTAAGATGGCAATTATAAATTGTTTTCTCCGAAATGGAGTACACTTTTCAATTCCAACGAGGTATACATATTGCACTCAAGTTCGCATTAAATAAATAATATCTATAGAACAGATTTCTGTATTCAGTGAAGAAACAAAAATGGTCTAGACGCAGAAATATAAAACAAGAAAATAAGGCAACCCAATAAAATGACTACTCTGGTCTCTGCGTATTGGATTCCTAGACAGTCTACAATTCCTTCAGACTGACAAAGCTGCGTGACCAGAAAGTGAGTAGATATTATTTTGCCTTTTCCTTCTCTTCAGAAATAACCAAGAAAAAGAGAGAGAGAGAGAGGAAAAAAGAAAGAAAAGACTTCACAACGCGAGCACATACACAAACTTGCGGTCACTTATGGCGGTCTCACCCGGGAGATTAGATCTTTAAAAGGATTGGACAGCTCTGTGTTTAAGATTGACCTCCGTCTCGTATGATAGCGGTGACAATTCCTTTACTGAAGTTATCAGATTTGCGATGAAACGAAACACCCTCTCGCACACAGTTACTGCTTTCTACCAAAGCCTTTTTTCGGCGAAGTACGGGTATCCCAAAATTCAACATGCGTAAATATAAGAGGGACATCCAGAAACCTTTGCTCCACAGTTTTCTCAGCAAGTAAATAAAGAAACAAGCTGTAATTTTGGGGTCTACTAATGGATAGTTACTCGTCTAGTCAAACAGTTCTATAATATTATCTGTTATCACTCTCCTAACTTGGCAGTATTCTAAAGGGAATTTCAAAGCGGAATAATTATCCAAATTTCCTCCAACATGTGTATATATGTATATCAACGACGACAGTCACCCACATCCACCACCGACCTCAGCTTCCAAATCAGTCTCGCCTTCGGGCGCTAGTTACAATTACGACAGAACACGCTAAACAATGATAAGTATGTATTCGTATGTCTCTAACGGAGCTAGACAGAGGCACAATAGAATTACGAGCATCAACATCGTTTCTACAACCGTTACACAGAAATGGAGCAGCATTACTTTGGAACCCTAACACGAATTGTTTTACGAGTGTTCAAAATCGCTGTGAGAAGTAGCATTATTGCATTGTAACATGGAGAAAAAGGCGCTGGTAAGATGTTAGTTCCAACAATATCGACGTTTGGAAAACATTCCACATGTACTGCATCCATTCTATGTACGAAACAGTGGAGACATATTTATACATCTTTCGTACACAGAAAAATGCTACGCTACATTCAAATTGAACAAGAATCACTAAAATTATCCCCAACAGATTCAATATTCTTAAAATCATGTCAACGGAACAGAAGTATAGGAAAGTCTATCTGTTGCATTCATCGAAATATTACGCTACGTCGATAAAATGTGGGCATCATCTTTAAGAATGTTCCGCCAAATTCCTTGTACACGAACTGTGGCTTTGTATCGGTGATTGTGTAGACGAATCAGTGAACCGAGGCCCCGGTTTGACATTGATTTTCGCCAATCGGCGTTGTTTTGTCAGCTGCAGGTACAGCCCCGGGTCAAACTGCCACCGACTGTTTTGAAATAACAATAAAGAGGTTGAAACCACAGCTTCGTAGTTTGCGGTGTACCACATGTAGCTTGGAATTTGGTTTCACAGGACGGGGGGGGGCACTGAGGTGTGTGAACAGGGATGAAAATTAAAATTCGTAACGTTGTCGACGATCTAACTACCTATAATGATCCTTGCCTATAAAACCGACCACAACTAGCCTAGTGACTGCATAGATTCTCCTCTGTACAGTAATCCAGATAATATAACTATCATAAAAGGGAATATTAGTGTAATCACCCTTGTTATGCTCGATAGGGCAGGCAAATTTGAACGGAACTGCTGTAATGTTACATGAAAGTGATAGCAGATTAATGTCGGACTTAGTACACTAGATACAGTATATACGAGCGTGAGGTCTTAGACAGAATGAATGATTGGTTGACTGATTGTGACTGGCTGTCAATGCTGTTTTTCCAAAATGGTTAGTGGCGACGTATCGTTTGTAAGTTAGTTAACTTGTTTCAAATCGACTCAGCTTCTGTGGTTATTCGTGACAATCAACAAACGAAATAAACCAAACACAAGGGGAAAACCAGTTAAGCTACTTGAATATAAATTTTGGTAGAGGCCTCTTATTCACTCCAACGATAAGCTTCGGCTTACTGCCCTGATGATGGAGACAGTATGTGCCTCCGAAACGTTGGTAAACTTTTATCAGACTGCACGGACTAAGAAATGAAAATACAGCCATGTTCAAGATGTGTTTTACCATTATAAACCCTCTTCCCAGTGTTCAAGGGGGATAAGTTACTAACATGATATTCAAAAGATCCTGGGTTCGAATGCAACCGTCACCACTAATTTCGAAATAAAAATAAAAACTGCTAGTATAATGAAAACAAACACTCTGCAGATGAAAGTATAAATAACGCTGTGGGCCAGAATCAAACAGATCGACAATGCGAAATTTTCAGCTATTGGTGGGCGTATAAGGAAAGTTGAAAACAAAATTCATATACAAGCGTACTTCAGTTTTGCATCAGATTAAACACTAAACTATGAAAATGCTTGACGTAGCAGATGCCATTAGTGATGGACGTCAGCAATCAGTGACGATGGATGTCATAAAATACAATTAGCTACGTGCTAGCCTGGCTGAAGCGGGCTGTAATATGATTGTACCCACACACGTATAATATCCCTTTTCAGATCGCAAGTATAAATGCAATCAGAGTAAATTGTTTGTGAGATCAATTACACACTGATAAACCACGTGAACATACTACTCCAGTTGCAATAAATGGTCGACAATTAACGCTCGCGAAATTTAAAATAAAGTAATATTAGAAGTATCTGATTTCATATATCGATTTTTAAATGTAATTGGTGGGCACTGCAAATGATATGTTTGTGTCCAGATCGCCAGATGATGATGATTATTTGCATATACACGGCTTTTCAGGTTGACAGCATTCGAGCATTGTTTTATTTATTAATTCAACAATTAATAACGAATAACGCAACACTGCACACTCAAACTCACATGAAAAGGTTCACATTAAAGAGCAACTGTATATTCTGACAGAAATTCATGGTTCTCTTGTGCGTCTCTCAGAGATGTCGCGTCCGACTTGCAAATTACACATCTCGAATCATGATAACCAGAAAGCAAGACTCATAATCATTGTCAAAATGTATGTTAATGAATTATAAATTTATGCCAATCTTAACATACTTTATATTGGCCTATCGCTGTGTTAAGTAGTTCCCAATGATAAATCAGAAAACATATCAGAATGTATTATTTAGTGAGAGGTAATTTAAAGTAATGCGATTGCTTAGAATACGTTATTTATGATGAAATTTCGTAGTTTAAATGAAATTTCGGACATAAAAATGTTAAACATTAAATGTGGTTGTCTTTGTAAAATTATTTCGAAACAGAATTTAGATTACTTATTCTCAAAACTGGAAGTCGATCGAAAATATCGCACCCAGAAAAAATTGAAATAACGGAAAATATTATGCTAAATAATTAACAAGCAATATTAGCACGACGGATTAGCTGATAAGATGGTTGTTAATTATGAATCGACAACATGACGGTAATGATCGTCAATACTGAATACAGAAACACTGACGTCAATCATTTACGTGTGACACGTTGCTCTCACAGCGACTAGTATGAGATGGCTGTCTTTCTGGTCTGGTAAAAGTTTACTGCTAGTATCATGAGCTCTGATGATGCTGGCAGTATACACCACCAAAACGTCGGTACACGGCGCCACATCCTGGAAGAGCCATCTTCTTAATGTCTGATGTGATTTGAGAAAGTCAAGATAATACTCAGAATAAAGGATATCGATCTACTGAACCTTAAATCGTCTTGTTTGCAGGTTTCTCCTTCATAACATAGTGAATGATTACTTACCGAAATATTTATCTAGGTGATAGCGAACTGCTTGTAACTAAAAGCTCAGACTATTAACACACGTGATTTTCTTTGCTACTGAAGGTTAAATCGTGTTCCGTTTACACTATGAATTATGTATTGACTTTAGCAAATGCACACGATTTATCTGTTTTTAGAATGCGTGCAGTTCATAAAAATAAATTCTTTTGGAATAAAACACTAGAACAGAGTAATATGTTATTTATTTAGTGTTCTGTCTGACGACAGGTCCATATGAACAGGATCCTTCCATACTTTTCTCGGACTGGGACCTGTTCATATACGATCTTGGCAGATGATCCAGAAGTGGTTTGCCATTGCCTTCTTCTGTGTGTGAATGGAGTAATTGTTGGGATGCCACGGAGGAAAACTCCGTGTTGCCTAGACCACGGCCTTGCCCAACACAAGTTATAAATTCGGGCACCGATACGGTACGCCTCTACGATTTCACCAAAGCACTCGAATGCTAGGAAGTCTTTCGACAAAACGTTATCTGCACGCTGCAGCGAAAGTTTACCGTGTCTTATAAACACTGCACACAGCCTGACGAATCTGCTCTGTAAAGAAAATTATTATTTACAGGAATATGTTAAAGAACTTATTTAGACTTAAAATATTTATTTTTGAATATTTCATTAAATACAAGGGAGATAACTTATGAAGGTTAATACTGGGGTTAGTAACGAAACAGATTTGTCTGTGCCTAAAATAAATTATAAACCTAATGATGACGTGCGTCTACAAGGTATTTTAACCGGCCATTCCATTAACAAAGTTAACAACTGAACAAAACCCATATATGTAAAACGGGTAATAGCATAAATGATTTGAAAGTGTCACATTATTTCATACGCTGGGTCTGATTTTCTACTACGTCATACCAATGTAACGGAACAAATGTGGTAATCGAACTGTTCATGAGTTTATCTAGGTTCCGATGAACTGACTACACGTAATTGAACATCAACAACAAATAAACGTAATCTAATTTGAGCCGAAAGTACTTAAACGCGATTCAAAACATTCTATCTATTGATACTATTAAGTCTCTGTAATCAAAGCTGATAATGAATGCAAATTTATCTCGCTCATTAATACGTTAATGATTAGCAAATCTTGCATTAACGACACATTCTAGAGTTACATGATGAGGGGAGGGGGACAATGTTATATTTTACGGTTAAGCACACAACGTAAATTAACACTCGAAATTATTCTGTATTCATGGGATAAGATCACCACGTTTTAATATACAGAGTAGCACACGTGAAACATTATTATTGCTAAACAAGTAAATCCTTTAATTATCATATTTGTCAATAACATCACGATATATATAAAAAGAACATATATTCTACTTATTTAATTTCATTTAGAACTTCACTGTAGAATACTGTATTGTTAAGCATGGGTGTAAGCCTTGGTACTTAATATAAAGACAGCCATCTTCGGACTCACCGCCGTGAAAACGTCAGATCCTACAGACATATCTAGTTTATTTCAAACTTGCAATGCAACTGGCGCCTAGAAAGAAGATCATATTTCTGTTTCAGCAATTTGCAGGCCACTGCGACACCACAAACTATGTTCCTTTTTAGTATTAATAATAATAAAAAAAAACTCATGTATTTTTATAAACTTGGAAATCGTTACAGACGAAATTTGCTTCACAAAATATTGATCTGCGCGTCACTGACGTCCATGAAGCAAAGCGGAGTTAATGACAAATGATTAAATACTGTCGCAAAAAGACAGCCACAAGTGACAAGACAAACTTTTTGAATTTTATTAGCAAGACCAACAGACACTGTCACTGTGTTTATCAGCAGTCAGACTTTTAAGGAGACGGTGATACTGCATACGTAAGTTGGCATCCAGAACGGACCGATTAATGTAATGAAAACCCCCATCAGACATGAAGATCAATAGGGGAGTTCTATACACAAGAGTTAACTCAGTCGTTCATCACAAATTCCAAGGGGATCGATGAAATATCAAGCCAGGGCCAATGGGCTGAAGTCTGCATACCAGTTACACATGAGTGGTTAACGCGTACTTCTCCTATGATACTGAATGTACAAAATCCAAAGCTCAAATCGGAATTTAATTTAATTTTATAACGACGAGGCACCATCAGTAATTCCATTATCCAGGATAAGAGTCCATCGTTGAAATCTAAATCTCCTAAGCATTAATGGTAGATATAATTCTTGTTTTTCACACGGACGTAAAGAGATAGCATATAATTACACGTCAGTAGAAATGAAGATTGTCTTCACGTCGTTTCCGTGTTTTATAATAATAATTGATACCAAAACATAAGAATGTACTTGATGAGGGGTCTGTCTATTTTACCACGCTTATGATTTAAATTTCATTAAATCGCAGAACACCATTTACCAGAACGTAGGAAACATGCAACCCCGACGACTGAAAAAAAAATCAGGGAAGGCACAAAGAAGGCCCCACACAGTCTGGAGAGCTAAGTCACGAAACACCAACTGGAGAATTTGTATATGTAAAAGACAGAAAACTTGGCGGTTGTAAGTTAAGTACAGATGATTGGAGGTGTCGTCAGTCAGTCACTTACTAGAATAGGAATATTTAGGATACAACGAGAATTTAAACTTAAGGCTGTTATGTGTAGTCCGACAGATGGAATGTAATATCGATATTGTCATTGCATAATCAACATGGTCGAAATAAAACACGGAGTATAAATTCTAATTCAAAGTTAAACCGTTTTACAGTCACTAAAGACAAGAAAATCTGAGCGGCATCAACTTCAAAATGGAGGATTTCTGTTAGAAATTATGTCAAAATTTTCCCTGCAAGCAAACTTTACACGTACATTGTTTCAGGTTTGTTGTTGCGTGTTGTATGCGGTGTACAAGCGCTTTGCCAAACAATACAGGCCTACACTCGAATACGTAGTGGGCGTGAGTAATTTTTTAAATCGGCACAATAAAAGGCAGAAGAGGGTTCACGGAGAGCACGGGGAGGGTGAAAGAGGTCTGGGATTAGCAGCGGCGATGGCAGCGTCCCCTGTCTGTACTCTACAGCTGTTCCATGTTCCCACATTGTCACCTCATAATGGGCCACGCACCAAGTCCAACAGAGCGCTGTAGTCTGAATAATGGGAAACATACAGGGTTTGCGTTATCCCATGTAATCCAAAGCAGCTACGTTTGAAAAGAGACCTTAAAAGTGGCAAGCAGTAGTGTATTATTTACGTAACATGCAAACATTTATAGCTAAAAAAAATCCTTGATATTATCTTTCCACTTCATCTAAATAATACTGCTTTCGGATTATACCTCCAAGAAAACATATGTCCGATACAACGTTGGGTTCAGGACAAAACCTAACTGCTTTCGGATTATACCTCCAAGAAACAACGTTGGGTTCAGGACAAAACCTCTGATAATTCTGAGAAACAAACTTAAGCCTCAAATATAGCTTGTATCCAACATAGTTATCCCTTTGATGTTAAGCTCATCCGAATAATCTTACGAATTCAGTACGTACCGCAAAGAAAACAAACCATAAACATCACAAGACGTCGTGGTCGAGAGGTAAGAAACTTTACCGACTGTTGAAGTACTATCTCGCTGTTTGCCTGGAAGGACCAAAAGAGCTACGAAAAATCTCAAGCCAGAATAGTCGACATCTGAAGCTGGACACTTGCGAAAACGAAGTAGTTTCGCGCCACATTAGCTGATACAGTACGAAAAATCTCAAGCCAGAATAGTCGAGATCTGAAGCTGGACCCTTGCGAAAACGAAGTGGTTTCGCGCCACATTAGCTGATACAGCACGCCAACTGCAAGCAGGTTCACGTATCACTTAATAAATTTATTCAAGAAATCAGTCAGATATTTGACATTGCTTTTCTCCGGTAATAATTTTAGTTTCAAGTTTATTGCTATATTACCAGAAGCTGACGACATTAACAAAAACGCGTTATCCTGCATTACGTAGGTAACAAGCGTGCTCGGGTGGCAGATAGAAACGACGGACGGCATGTATCCAACAGGACCAGTCAGTTAAGACTTATCTTCCTCACTAGGAGCCAGACTCCGAAACGTCGCGCATCTCATTATCCAGACAATGGGCCATTTTTAGGGCAGTGTTCCAATTACAGTATCAAACCACTGTCATAACATTTACAAGCACTGTTCCTTTCTTATTCTCTTTTCCTGTAAAGGTGACTCATATCTGTTGAGATTTCAACCGAACATCTTTCATATAGAAGGCTGTCACTGTTCAGTTTTCAATTATTTATATTATTTTTCTTCTACTCTTTATAGAGTTGGATCAGAATTTTCCGACTACTTATATATTTTTAATGACCTCTCTGTGTTTATAATTTGTTGTGTTGACAGAGTGACAATCTACGATAAGAAACATGAGATGCGAGTAAAATAAAATAATTATTAAAGTTAACAGTGCAAGTAAAATTAATTTGTGGGTTCATTGCTGGAAATTGGGCGTAACTAATCCTACTAGGTTAATTCCCAGATAAATTATACGAATAACATAATATCTGAGTAGATTATCGTCTTGAATTCTTACTAATATTTTCTGTTCCTCGTATTAAAAAAAAATTAGTTTATTAGAAGTAATTTATACTAATATTCTTACCTTATATTTTCGGAAGTACGATATATTCAATGGAGAATAACATGATTTGCGTACTCAAAGAATCAGAGCTTTAACAATCATTACTCATGTCTGTGATGTTGGAGAGACGACAGAACAACATGTCTGTTTACACCCCATAAACATTAATGCACACAGAATCGTGATTGATGTTTCCAGGAGCAGATAAAAAGATTCCGTATGTTTAATCCGTAAATGTACTGTTGTAATTAAATTTGAATATAAAAAAATGATTAAATAAATGTTAATAGGCTACAAGAAACTGTTCGTGTCTGCTTCAGTATATGATTTAATATCTCACCCCTACTAACAGGGCAGTGCGAGATGACTCTACGGTTAAAGCTTCTATGACGATAGAAGCTTGTTCAATATAAAAAAAACACATTTTATTCGCAGACACTATTAAAAATTATTAAAAATCATCTTAATTCTAGACGAAAAGTGACCACACATTAGTGCCACCTGCCGAAATTCACACCAAACACACATTTGTTAAACTCACTTGAGAGGGTGCTGATGCTGTTTGTTTCAACAGAACATTACTAAACGTTGTGACGCACTTTAAAACTCATACTGCAGGTAATGACAGATTCTGGGTTACGTCTTTCCAAGTGACGAGAAATAATTATGTGTTGTAAGAAATTTCCGAAGGCAGACCCACATGACATAACATAAATACATTAGAACAGTTGAGTTAAACATAAGGTTCATGAATACGGAGACTTTACTCAGTCTACGCGAAAGGCAGGAAAATTTAGGCTGGCGATAAAACAATTAGGAACACTGTGATGCCCAACCCAAGTTTAGTAAATTGGATTTCTAAGATAAAAGTTGGTGTAATGAATGTAATAGACATGTAACTTGAGAGGTAAGTAACAGGAACCTAAATGAAATTATACAGGCTAATTTACAGCATTTCCCAAACATTATAAGGACCTACGTCGTATAGCTAATTTTTAGACTGTGAGCTCTACGGGATTCTTCGATACAAACTGAACTAAACATTAGTCATCGATAAAACTACAAACTACCTATCGAACAAGTGACGAACGCACAATCAGCTGCAATTTATATGCAAGCCAATGACCGGATATCAAAACACACACGAGCCAAGCCATTATCGATATTTTAATAATGGTATCTAGACATTTACGTATCGATTAATTCGGACACTGATAACAGTACAAACTATTATCAACTAAATATATTCTGGAATCACATTTGTAAGCACAATGTTGCATTATGGTCTAAATTTATGTATAATTGTAACTGCCTCGTGTACAAACAGAACGTATAATAAAATTTAAAGAAAAATCCAATTTACCAGAATTAATAATTAACAATAGCAATGTGATGACACTACGCAATGTTAGCTACGCTCGTTTGGTTTTGAAATATACATATTATTTTAATTCGATCAACGAATTTTAACAAAACTGCACAGGCAATGCATTTTAATTCTGTATTAAATCGCACTTAAATTAGTACGAGTGGAAATTTTGTTCGTCAGGAGGATTTGCCTTTTCTGTAAGCAATCAGAACCCGAGATTTCAAAGATGAGTGTCTTGATGGCGATGTCGTCAGGGTTTTACTACATTTGTGTATGTTAAAAATTAGTGACGGAAGGGGAGACGTCATACAGAATGAAATCCTCCATTAATTCTATTATCTTTCTTTTAGAAAAATTGTCCGATAGATGAAGTCCAAAATTCCACTTTTAAAGATTATGTACGATACATAACAGAAATCATCTCGTGTTTCTTCGTTCGTATGGTCTCACATTCCAGTAAAAAGGTACCTATGATATTAGGGAGTATTTTTATAATTTTACTTAATAAATTTTAAGTAAGTTTGTCATCATGTTGCGCAGACAGGAACATCGATACAAAAAAAAATCTTCAAAGGATCATGGCTGTCTTCTGGGTTAGTAAACTTCCACTAAAGCACACGGCGCTAAAACCCATGTGTGCCATCTTCAGACTCACCGCCGTGAAAACCTCAGAGTCCTAGAAACCTTCCAACCTTCATAGTCTGAGAATGGAGTCCGACTTCTGAAAGTTCACTTTACGTTCGGCCATTGCCAGGTAAACAGCGCACTCGAGCGGTTCCTCTACCGCAGCGGTAAAATTACCGCACGTGCGTTCGCTTCCTACTGTAAGTGCGCGTTGTATCAATGCGGCCCAAACCGCTCGTGTTCGCTCGGTCAAAGAGTTGCGTTTGAGTTTTAAATTGCGTGTATCATCATTCTAACTGTTTAAACATGCAAATTGTCGTACAGCGTTCCAAATAAATCCGTACACGGGTTTTAAAAGACCTCGCTCACCGAGCCTCGCCTCCCTTTTCCAACAAAACACAAAAGGCTGCTAGGTATGCTAGTACATTACTCAAATCGGGAGTCCGCTATTGTTCTCGTGGGCCATTGTGTTGCGTGTGTGACGCGGTGGTCACGTGAATGTTCGAATTAAGTACAATGCACCGAGAAGTGCAGGAAAATTCCTCATTCTCTTACGTTTTTAAAATAACATAACAGAGGAAAGAGCTCTTTTACGTCATAAAGTTTAACTGAAGTTTCTGGTAACCATATGAAAATACACCCGCTAATGAACATTCTTTATCTTGCGTCATCACCGTAAATGTATCTCTGTGAGGAATTCCTTTTACAACCGAACTTGTTCAGCCTGGCTTTTGCTTTCACGACAACGTGGTAACATCGCATTAACTTTCTATTATTGATAATATAAAGAGTTTAGTGCCTTGAAGGCCAGTTCTAGGCAAGAAATTCCAACATTTGAGGTCATAAACATAATTTGTAATAACTTTACCTCCTTAAATTTTTTCCGTAATTTAAAAACGTTGTCAGTGGAACCACGGTTTCGGAGAATTTGACGTAAATACGTATATACGGAAAGGAATTTTATATATTGGCTTTATTCTAAATATTTCCTTTATACATGCTTTACAATTGAGATAAGTTTGATTAAAACATTGCTTAATCAACTTGAATTAGTTACGCTTAAGATGGGTCTGCAGACCCATCTTAAGCGTAACTAATTCAAGTTGATTAAGCAATGTTTTAATCAAACTTATCTCAATTGTAAAGCATGTATAAAGGAAATATTTAGAATAAAGCCAATATATAAAATTCCTTTCCGTATATACGTATTTACGTCAAAATAACAGATTTATCCGATGGCCCCCGACTTGTTCAAATCAGATAGGATCTGATAGCCCCCGGGATATGACCACAAATGCAAAGGATGAGAGATAACCACATAAATGTAATTAGATTTAGCAACATCTTTGCTTCTTTTAATAATTAGATTAAATTCTAATAATAATAACTACAACACTCACCCGTCTAATAGCATTTCTCCTCTGTTCTTCACCCAGTAGTTGATTGTGTTGGGGAAGGCCTCAACATAACACTCTAGTTGCACGTCCGTACCCAGTGGCGCCCCAAGCAGCTGATTTGGGACTTTGACCACTGGAGCAACTACGAACACAAATTATCCAACATTAAAATTAGCTGCTAACTAGAAAGACTGCTGCTTCTCACACTGTCACATCGTCATTCGTTCACCAAAAATTTCCAGGAATAAAATAACGAATAGTGATAAAGAAAATGAACTACATTTTTTATTCACTTTGATATTCCGCCATCTACAATTGCAGAACTCTCAAAGCAATTGAAGTGTTGTCACGAATTTAGTGTGTTCCGGGAACATGCGATATACTGAAAAGGCCAAAAACGCATAATCCTGTTGGACTCATCGAAAAAAACGTTATTAAAATACCTTAGGATACTCGGCGTGTTGGCGGATCATGACGTAAAGACAAGGCAGCGTGTGCCTAATTAACATAGCAAGAACGTAGATCTCCACGCATTCTTAGCCCCGGTACTCAATGGAAGTAATTTTCAGCTGTACGCTCCGGCCGTCTTTATTTTCGAAGAAAGCTCCGGCCTATCCACTGAACAGGTGAATATAAACCCTTAAGGAATTGGTATTGGATTAAAACGAAAGCCAGTCATTCACTTTGTACGTAGGCCTATAATACAAGGCACCTTATTTGTCCTTTCAGGGCCATTTAATATCCACGCTTGTACGAACTTCCTCTGTAAAACCTACAGAGCACCAGCAGTTGAGAATAGACTACTAATATCATTGAATTGTTCCTTACATGAGGAACTACCACACGCGGCCATAAGGAAATGGAAATAAGGGTTGTAGTGTCCTTCATAGGACAACAGAATTGCCCCATATTATATTATTATTATTGTTTATTTAGTGTTCTGTCTGACGACAGGTCCATATGAACAGGATCCTTCCATCCTTTTCTCGGACTGGGACCTGTTCATATACGTTCTTGGCAGATGATCCAGAAGTGGTTTGCCATTGCCTTCTTCTGTGTGTGAATGGAGTAATTGTTGGGATGCCACGGAGAAACCGGGGAAGCCCCCGGAGGGAAACTCCGTGTTGCCTAGACCACGGCCTTGTCCAACACAAGTCATAAATTCTTTATTAACAATGATCCACGTACACGTCATAATTTATATTCTGTTCAAATCGGCGATCGTGTATCACAGTGGCTAGTAACGAGCGAAATATAAATTATAAAAAATCGGTCATAAGGACGCAATGGAGGTTGTTACATGTGTGGTTATTAAAAAGTAACGCTTTATAGTAGGGATGGGTAGGTATGGTTATTCGAAAATGAATGCAGCCAGTGTTAGTAAGCCCCGAGAGACGCTTAATTATTCTCATAATAAATGTTGCATATGTAACTGCATAGCTTTAGATCCTATTTTTGTGCTATTCCTGTATTCTGTCTGAGTTTCAATTCGCTGTTCTTTCTCCACAAATTAACAAAACCACTGTTCGCTTCCTCATGCCAGGCAATGCAGTGCGTAATAGATATATTAATTCTTCACCACTTAAAATTACTAAATTAACCTGTTCGTTATTTTTCTCCCAAGATCCGGGCAATAAAACAACAAATGACTGTAATTTAAAATTTCATATAAAGCAGGTACAATTATATAACGGATATTCTGTGTTAGCTTGTAACTAATATTTAAAAGGGGGGATTTGGGATAGATGATATTCGTCATTATAAATTACTTGCAATAAACTGCGTAAAATGATCGCTTGTGTACGTGCGTCTGTCCGTATGCTTGATCTCCGTTACTACAGTATTCGAAATCTACACTAAAATTTCACTTGTTTAAAGTAATAATAAAACTTTATACATTTTATAAAAAACGGCTGGTTTAAAAATGAATCGGTGCTTAACAAACTACAGAATACGCTAATTGTTTTGTTTATGTTCAATATTTAAGGAAACAGAAGAAAAGGACCATTTATGACTAAGAAATCTGACAGAATGAATGCCTTAGCAACGTGAAATTTGTATCCCTAATAATTTAACAATTTTTGTTATACAATGTCGCAAATAAATTAATATGTACACCATACAAATCACGTAAACCCTTTGAAGCTAGTCTACGTGACATTTAAAAATCAAGTTCCTATAGCAAATAAAACACAACGTGCCTCCATTACAAGGAAAAAGTGGTTGATTTTATTTAGGAAAATAATTGCAAAAGCACTGAGTAGGCTTAGTGCAAAGTTAATGACTGTTAAAACAGGTTAGTAAATATAGTTAGCTACCACTGGGAACCAAAAGGTTGATCGAAAACTAGGAGCGAAACATATCTGCGAACCCATCAAAATAATAATATAGCCATTTGCCACCATACAAATGTTCGCTGTGTTCAGAACACACACCAGGCAAGATCATGCTGTTCTTCCTAGGACGTTTAATTGTCTCAGAATTATGTGCAAACTGGGTTCACTACTGTTGTCTGCCGCATAGTCACTCCCCCAAATTTAATTTGTCAAGACGTCAGAGACGGCTAGACGTTTGTAGACAAAGTATGATGTACCTCTGGGACAAATTTGTGTTACCAGTGACACAATTGCTAATATACACAAGGATCTACATACACTTCCGTCTCTTACCACCACGCCTCACGTACTTTGACAGACCACGTAAAATATTTTCTTCCCAGTAACACTCTGCGTAAGAAGATTCTTTTTATTTAAATTTTCTTTTAAAAATGTATTATCCAGAATGTGTTAGAATTTTAAAATTCCGATTCGTGCCTCGAAAAACAATTATAAATAAAAGCATATATGTTACTTATATCATACGCATTTCATACAAATATTACACACAGTTTTGAAGATAAATTTTAGTGAGCCTGTAGCATGTTTTACATAACCGACAATTTTATTGTTCCTGCCTCAAAAAATTTGGAGCTAAAAGAATTTCACGCCAATGCCGTGACTAGACTTGAAAATGAGGAAATTGGTGGCTCTCGAAACGTCGGCAGAATTTAACCAAGTGGCCAGAGAAGATTTTATTAATGAAGCCATATTAGAAAATTATGAAGGTAGGGTAGCTCTCACTGTGTGTAGAGAAACTGCTTCAGAAGCTAGGATCTGAGGCTTACAAGGCGGTGAGTCCGAAGAGACTGTCTTCTGGGTCGTTGCGCCGTGTAGCCTGGTAGAAATTCACCAACGTTTCAGAGGCCCTTGCTGTCTGCATTATCAGGGTGATTAGTCAGCAAGGACCTCTGTAACGGCGCTGGTTCAGAAGCTGTTAGTGGTAAAAAGACAAACCCAGAAGGTTGGGAGAGATAGTAACTTACTTTGTTTATAAAGTATGAGAAAATCAACTAACGGAATAAGCGGTTGAAGGTTCCAGCAGATGACAGAAAAATTCCAAAGGGAATAAACCTCCTTGCAGCGACATTTCTTTGACCAAACGATAAGTATTTGTAGACCAGACTATACAAAAAAGATTGTACAGAGGAAGTGAAACATCAATTTTGCTTCAGGTATGGTGGGAGATCTGTATGTGGAAGGGGCATTATAGGTATGATTTATGCGGACAGAGAACAACGTTTAATAATAGTGAGAAATAAAATAGCGACACTGACACCGAACTTTAAAGCGGAATGAACCGGGTTGAACTGCATTAATGATCTCCACAAGTTTCACGATTAACTGCCAAATTAAATTATGAGTTCGTATTTACAGACAAGGGAAGAGACACGCAAAGTGTCGAATGTCTGATAGAAGTGTCGGATATGTTGGCTGAATCAGACATCACGATCGAATTTAATTTATTTTATAAACTTAACTGTACAGCGCAATTTAAGCTGTTCTCTGTTGATCAATAACTTCGTTCACAGGCAGTGGAAATGCTACAGAAAGGGATATTATGGCTTACGGTTACCAACCCTGGTCTTACATACAGAAACGTATTATCATTTCACAGTAACGTTCTTCAGTTGATTGACTATAAACTGCATAAATGACTTTATCTGCATTAAATCTTCAAACAGATAAATACAGTGCTTTCTGCTTTTATATTTTCCATTCCACATCAAACAATTTTAATACAGTTTTAAACGACGAATATATTCTTGAAATGGAGAGACTTCAAGCGAAGTTTATTGCAGAACTTGCGGGTTTGGCTATGAATCTCAAACAAGCTATGGAATGATATTACCGTTTTTCAAGTCAAGGTACGTCTTACAAGGGGGCGAAAGGACGATAATACAAACTCTTCTTTCCCCGTATCATTTACCACATTTCTTTATTTATAATTCTCTTCTATTTTGCTGGCGTCTTTCTGCATATCTCCTCACTATAAATATTCTATTCTCCACTTATTTTTAATTACATTTAAACGTAATTAGCAGAATGCTTTCATACATAAAATGTTTCTAATTGAATACAATGTATTCATTTAATTATATACCCTTAATATAATTTTCCTCGTTTCGTGGAACTTTGGAGTCAGTACTGTCCAAGGATTGTAGAAACAGAATGACTTTGTGTGTTCTCAGTCTGCATTAACACAGATCCCAAGGAACAAATAACATCTTGCAGTTGCTTGTATGAGTGTGGGTCAGTGATAACCAACATCAATATGGCATTTGGCGGAACACGAGTTTGTTGTAAGACAGAACGTTTTCGCTTTCTATACGATCGCTTTGTAATAACAGGTCGCCTATCATAAAGGGGTGGGCTAACATTGGTTTCAAACAACCACTTGTCGCTGTATGAACATCAAATATTAACAATATCAAAGTGTTTAGGCCAACTTTTACACACGTAACGGACGCCTTCAAATTATGAAGACGTCATAAACTGTATATATTTGTTCAGATTACAAGATTAAACGGCGTCACAAACCAGAAAATCACAGTCCTCATATTCACAGCTGGGAAAACGTCAAATTTCATGTATCACTCAATGTATTATAACTGTTAAATCTACAGTATAAGAAAATATGTGCAAATGAGAAAGTTTGTTTAAGATTCGTAATGTTCATAACGACCACGTTGCCAGTGGCGCCAACATCATATCTGAGACAAAATAAAAAATGCTCGACTTCTTTTTTCATATTAGAGTGCTACCAACATAATCTAATTATGCATACGAGAAAATCTACAAAATCCATGAATTTCCACGGTTTTTGTGGTCGTTCAAGATACGGTTTCTCGGTAACTGTTTGTACGGTATGTCATATCTGTGCATGTCCCATGTTGCGTACGTAAGTAAATTTACATTTAGCACTTTTTTGCGTCATTGCATGTTCTTGATCGTTGCTTCAGACGACTGCGAAACGAGCTTTAAACCTGTTATAATAAATCACGTTACTCAGAGCATGTGTGTCTTGCGAAAGGCAAAATAACACCATCTTATACGGCAAATTCTGTATCATATAACTCTTTATACTGAACTTTATTTATTTTATTATTTATTTAGTGTTCTGTCTGACGACAGGTCCATATGAACAGGATCCTTCCATCCTTTTCTCGGACTGGGACCTGTTCATATACGTTCTTGGCAGATGATCCAGAAGGGGTTTGCCATTGCCTTCTTCTGTGTGTAAATGGAGTAATTGTTGGGATGCCACAGAGAAACCGGGGAAGCCGACTGGGATCTGTTCATATACGTTCTTGGCAGATGATCCAGAGGTGGTTTGCCATTGCCTTCTTCTGTGTGTGAATGGAGTAATTGTTGGGATGCCACGGAGAAACCGGGGAAGCCCCCGGAGGAAAACTCCGTGTTGCCTAGACCACGGCCTTGCCCAACACAAGTTATAAATTCGGGCACCGCCGGGAATCGAACCCGAGACCCCAGGATTACAAGATAATTAGTTAACTTTATTACTACTGAAAACTTAAGTTTGAGGCATCATTACCCATCTTCCGAGTTTCGTTGAGGCTAGATAGTTTAATTTAAGTCCTTACCAATGCCTTGCATGCTTACTATCATTTAATATGGAGTACTGTAGAATGCAATATTAAATAAAGGAACTGCAAGTGTATGAAGGTAATTAAAATCCTCCATATATTCCAGCAAGTGGCATGTTAAAGCACTGCACTGTAGGAAGCTGGCGTGCAGGTGTAGATGAAAGGGGAGAATTTGTTCTAAACAACAGAAAGGTCACAACAAATATTGACCTGTGGTGTTTTACCAACATAACTCAATAGCACTGCAGATGGCGTGGAAATTATATTGGTTATTAACTGCTATTAGTTCTTGACATCGTGGCCGATATCATGTTCCTTGACGACGCAGGCTTCGACTATTGTATTGCCGAGTAATTTCCCGCAAGTGGTAACTAAACTTTTGTTACGAGAACAACCATACCAACCATACTCTCTGACCTTGTAATTATGACGTCGCACGAGAAGAATTATGGCTGTCGGAAGTTTAATGACACAAGTTCACTTCTTAATATAAAGACATTTCCTCAGATACTTTGGTTATATCTTCGGTAATATTTCATAAGTAGACACTCTTACAGTTCACCAAGTAAATAAACGTGATATGAGAAAAAGTACGAAATGTTAGATTTTGGAGCTGGAAGCCAAATTCGTGATAGTAACCAATGCAAAATCTGTGATTACTCCGTGTTGTTTGCATAAAATAAACACATAATTAGGACGCGTCAGTCCATAGCATTCTCCATCTCTGAAACAGTAGATCGGATTCCTATGCAAATCAGAGCGGGGACTCTAAACAAAATTTTTGGGCGAATTTGGTTCCCGGTTCAAAATAACTCTTAACTAAAAATATGTTTACCTAAAAGTAGATCTATCGTAAAAATATTTGCAAAAGGTAGATTATAAAGACGAACAATTTTTTATAAAAAAAATTCTGTGTTATTTATTTAATGAAATATAACTTACAACTATGTGGTCCACGGGTCATACTTTGGGTACCGCTAGTCTAAAGTCATGATAATCATAGAAAGTTTCATGGAAACTGGTGAAGTATAAGAAAGCCTGTATGGAAAAAGTGGCACATTATAGAAAACTTACTGACGTAAAGAAAAATTGCTGGTATCAAAAAGAATGTTTAATTATATATCGCTTATTTAGTTTCAGTGCCAGCAGTTATAATATACAGCTTTCCAATGCCAGACTAACTAATGAATAATTAATCGAAAATTCTACGGAAGATGGTCTTGTGTTTTGGACTAAAATGTTACAAGTTCGTTTGTCATAGTTCATACGTTTGTGCTAAATCAATCTTCTGAAAAAGCTTCCTACCGCTTCAGATATCTGAATATCGAATGAATTTGGGATCAAAGTTCGATCACAGGTAAACCGTTTCATTTAAAGTCTCTCTAAACGAGATCTCAGTTTAAATTAACACACACGACGAAGTTGGTGTTTCCACTTGTGCACGTAATATCCTGCACATGTTCTGACGTGCAAATTTACCAATTTGGCTCATCTCAATTGGTCTGATTAAACTGGCGATAACTACTATCGCTGGTTGAATTAATAGAGCGTTTCATCACTTATGGAGTCTAAATTGTTACCACATTCCATCACTCTGAGCTGAGCAACTGATTTCATTGACGTGGTTACCGATTTGTGTGGCGGAGTGGTTATCGCAGACACGCAGACTTCGTCTGAACGTTGCCTATCCGTTTAATTTCTTTATCGTACGTATTAGGAAATCTGAACAAAAAGATGAGCATCTGACGAGTTGAATATCGAGAGCGTTTTTTCAGAAACCAAATTTATACGTTAACTCTTTTATTAAGTAAACATGTGTTAAACCACGACAGAACGATATTCGATACTAAGCAAATTAATTTTTTTGTAAGAAAATAATATAACAGGTTCGTAATTTAAATTAAATTGTACTCTCATCATATGAAACAAAAAATACGTATGTGTAAAAACATATCAATTTATAAATATATAAATAACAAGTGGTTATTTATTTAATTTCATGAAACGCTACGAACAGACGGCTCATTTTCTTGGATATGAAAATGTAAACCAGGAGAGAAGGCCACGTACCGTTATTCAGCTTATAAATGATAAAACGGATTACGTTCTGCTACTACTTGAAGTAAGATGTCTGGCTGCGGAAATTTATATTTAACCCGACAGAGAATTAATTAAAGGAGCACTTCTAAGAGCGACAGGTGGTGTAACGAGTAATCGGATGGAACCCTGCTAATGACGTCCCAGACCAGCTACGAAGGTCAAACCTTTTCAGACTACAAACGCTAAGACACCCGTGAAACTTGAGGACGGCGTGTAATTTTCGACCAGAAAAGACAAAGATACAAAATACAGTATATTCCGGTTAATCGGGGAATCCGTTTATTTGGGACAAATCTTAAAGAACAAACATTTTTAACTCTTTACGTGGAGCTTCGCATAATTGGGGCAGCAGCTTAATTGGGACAAAGTGTTCTAGTCCCGATGTGTCCCAATTAACCGGAATCCAATGTTCTTAAAGTAATATGACATTAGTTTTAAATATTAGACATGCCAGTGTTCAAAGCACGTATTATTGAGATATAAGTTCTTACGGAATCGAGTATCAAGGTGACTTGTCATCTGGGATATTGCGCGGCGTAGTCTCGAAGTTGACCGACGTTTCAGAGGTTCTTACTGCCGATGAGTCAGTAAACTTATACGAGACTACAGAATGCTGCCACCTTATAATATAACGTTATAACTTGCCTAAATCGATATAATGTCGAAAGAACACATATTTCCAAGTTGCAAGTTACGTGATGTTCTTAAAGTTTAAGTACTGATACATTTTTAGAAAGTAAGCATGTTACAACCTGTATTTTAGAATGCAGAACAAAAACATGGCGGTCGAACGAAATCTACATTTATCTTCCAGATTCAGTGTTAAATAATCAATTACTATATACAAAGATGTGAAACTTTGTTACGACAATTGATCACGGCAGAACTGTAGTTTCTGTTTGCACAAGTGACTAACTTCGCAACCTTGCGAAAGTTTCAGGTTATATTAAAGAAAGTGCAAACATTCATAACTTGTACTGGAAATTGTTCACAAAATGAAACAATTTAATATTAAAATTATAAAATTATTTTAAATTATTTTCTGCTACTCCGAATCTCATAAATTAAAATATCTGAATAAATTAGCAGTCATCGGACCTAATTTATTTCCAGAAATTATTTTTTCATTCTTTAACCATTTATTCGTTAATGATTTATAAAGAGGAATAGCTTCCACCAACGACCAAATGTAAATAATACATTCATTAATCGATTAATCTATTAATGACATAATAAATCCAATGCAAATATTAATTAATTAGCGACTTCAAATGTTGATATTCTACACTGAAACAAATTAATTCAGTTGTAGTATTAGAAGGTTTTGCCTCGGACGCCCGACCTAATAACGTAATTTCTTTGGCGCACGTCCCACTTAGTAGGACGTGGAACAAAACACTGTTGCCCTGCGCGGCGGGAAACATGTGGCTTATTGGTGGGGTGTGTCTGTCTGAGTTAAGAACCGAGAAGTTGTGTACTTACAGTTGACGTTGAGTATGATTCTTTTGCTCACTGCAGGAGGTACGTCGTTAGACGCTATGCACAAGAAGGCCCCCATCTGCCTGCGATCCAGACGCCAGAAGTGGAGCTGGCTCCCGTTGAAAGTGTCCACTGCCGAGAATTCAAACCAAATTAGCTGGACATCACGTGCAGGAACAAACAACGAACTAAACAGGACAGGTGTATGATGTAATAGCATCTTTATCTGAATATAAGTTGAAAATCTAATTTAAAAAGATAATTTATGAATTTTCATGAAACTCGGTATAAACATCATGCTAATACAGCTCGCAACATCTCCGGACTTGTTAAGGAATTATAAAATTCTTCGTGGTATCAGATCATAAAGGATATGAAACTTTGATAAGGCAACTTTTTGTGTATCGCGAAGATAAAAATAATATAATAAGAGAAATATACCTTAAGGTTTAATGGCGAAATATATAGTAACAATTAAACTATGCAAGGTGCAATTTTTATGGCGACAGACAATAATCAAAACTGTTAATCTTGTACGAATTATTTATTTTACATCTTCGATCATGCTGACGGTTCCACACACTCAGCCGATTTTGAGAATTTATCAAAATTAGTTTTCGGCTTCATATGCAATACAGAAGTTCCGTGATTGGACACCATTACTGAAGAGGTGTGTTGGTGAAGTCATTTGGAGACAGAAATTCTATATACATACAAACTAAAGTTCGGTTCTCAACCGTTACGGAATTGCAGCTATTTCTAAATCTGAAACACGGAATAAAATTAATATTACATGACATTCAGTCGCGAGGCGCCCCCAAGACAGACAGTTGACAAAATTAACTTCGTCCTGCAAAGTTTGGTGTAGATATCGAAGAAGAAATTTCGTTGAAATGTGATGTGTAGTTTTGGAGGTGAAATATTCGGAAGGATAAACAGACACCGCCTACGAAAACACGTTTCTTATTCTGCACTTCATTTAGAAAAGCATAATTTAATATTAGGTTTTTATTAAACAGCGAAGTTCTTGTCAGATACTAAGGAAATGATTTGCAGACGAATCGTCGTTATAAACTTTCAAAAACAAATCAATTTGCACTTGCAACGAATTGTACGCTTTGCGCACAGCAGCCTTTGATTCTCTGCTCTGTATCTGCGCTGCGCAACCGGAAGTAGTACTCAGCCTCGATGCAGGTGAAACAAACAAGCAGTCTGCAAGGGTTCTTTCTGTCTGTCCTTTCGCTCCTCGTTCTCTCATTAGCAGGATCCTGGTCGAGTAATTTAGAGAACAAAGCGGCTACTGTGGCTCTATTCATCACGGTTTCTAAATTCGAATCCAGAATCGGACATAAAAGTATCACGCCTCCAGGCTGGAAGCTGTAACAGGTGTCTGGACTGAACTGGACTGTGGTTTAATTTAATGTCAAACTCCAATGAAGAGTTGCTGCTTTTATTAAGCGTCGAATAATAGTAACTGAACAAACTATAACATTACAGGTCTCGGCAATTGAGAAATGTGTACAGTAATTAGTCTAATAGTTTTTTATGGAGATGTGTCATGAAAATTATGCATATATCTTTATATATAGTGGAGTGTGTAAACCATTTCAAACAAGACCTAAAAATTCTTGATGAAATGGGCTACTATTAGCTTCTGAAAAAATAACTCTACTCTATGGAGTCGTATGTATTAGTAAAGTCGCTGAATAGGTTTCAATGTAAATGATACACCGTAAAAAAAGGAGTGACTAATTACTTTCGGCCACTTGGTCAACAAACTACACTTAAGTCTCCTTGTGGATTCCGTTCTAGTATATTGGTGGAAGACCGCTTGATATGAGGATCACTAAACTATGTTTGTCTTCGTCTGAACACATGTGAAACAGACAAATATTTGCAGCTGGATTTATGTCCACAGATTCAACTTTGCTGGCCCCTGGTTGACGCTACGAAGCATTCAACAGGCTCGTGGGTTTGAAGGTTTCTCTCCCTTTACTCATAGTCGTAGTATAAAATCCATTTGTGTTATTGGTCCTGTGTCGTTGCTATGGTAGGATGTAAAGAAGAAAAATATAGCTGAAGACCCAAAACCACGCTCCAATTTCCTTACCCCCACAAACCGGAAGACTTACAGGGATGGAGTTTCCAGTATTCACAGTTCTCTTTCCTTCAGATTTGATTATATTTGATTATTAGCTCTCAACACACTCTGATTTTCTGTTTCTACGTTTCTCACAACGTTCCCTTTCCTC
>NW_019059543.1:1051631-1093287 GCF_000696155.1 Zootermopsis nevadensis | reverse complement strand
ACAAAGTATCTATTAAAACTAACTGATGGTGCAGCAGGAAAAATAAATGAAACCAATTCCGCGTATTCCGGGTTGTGACGCCGTGTTGGTGGCTACGAACATGTTGGAGGAAGGTAACGTCTCCATATTCTGATTATACGCAGTGTGATGTTGTAGATAATTACCAACGTTCCTCCAAAACGTCGGTAACACAACCCGGAAACGTCTTCGCCGCCATGAGAACCCCAAATCTCATATTCACGAAGATATTTCAGATCGTCTTTCAAAGAAAAGGACACCAGAATGCTGAATTGGACCACACTCAATTCGGTTAAATATAATGGCTACAGTACTGATTGTGCGTACCAAACATATGGTCATTACAATTAGTAATACTGAAAGTAATAGACCATTTTTTCAGCCAATATAAAAGATTTTGTTACAATTTAGAGATTAATACTGGGAAAAACAAGGAAAAAGCTGCTGTGCACACTTCTCCCTTTAAATATTTCCCCTTACTGCACATAAAATCACGAACCAAGTCCATAGGGGTGGGGAAAAACTTTTTATTTATATATCCGCAGTCCGATAGTTGTAATCCCCTTGCATGTCTCCTTTAACCGCTTGTATGAACACGTTAATGTTGTAACACCATGAAGATACAGAATAACCCATACTCTGGAATTTGCACCATCAGGACTTTCAAACATAAATATTTATTTCAACAATGTCACCAGATATATACATTGAATGTCAAAACATGATTATGTGAACCTGTTCCATAATTATGTTGCATGTGACATTATAGCTTAATAGCGAATCTAAATATCCTTGTACTATTTGAGGTTCTCGCGGCGCTGGTACGAATACGGCCGTCTTCTGGCATATAGCGCCGTTTAGTGGTAGAAGTTTAAGTGTAAGTGACCTTAACTTAATCATCGACCCTGTAATGTAGGCAGCAAGGACCTCTGAAGCGTTGGTAAACAACGTGGCGCTACAACCACCTTCCTGCATTTCCTTACTAAGTACAGATTCAATATTTAGGAGTCAAATGACATAAGCAGTTTTGTGAACCCCAGGTTCATAGGACGATGATGTCGTATTTTATCATGTCCGTCGATTTACGTTTGATTTTAGGGTACAGCCTTTTCAGTACACATCTAACAAACTGACTCACTTTGTTGCCATCGGCACATCGGAGCACCATTTAGGAATTTAATTGAATGCTACCAATGTAGTGTACACGTTTCTATACTACAAATTATGTAAACCTCGTTTACATGCTGATCAAGAAATATGATACAGTCGTGTAGAGTTAATTTATCTGGCTCAGGACAAGGAAATTAACTTTACTCAAATTCAAAAATAAAGTATAAAACTCATTTGTTTTTCAAAGTGTTTCGCCTCTAATTCTTGAAGCAGCCATAACTTTTGCAATGCGTTACTTTTTCAAGTTTTACCATTTCTTATCGGATTTTTCTTCAATTCTTTTCCCGTTTCATGCCACGATTCAAAATTTCCAGAAATTTTACATTTTTTTAAATTGACTGGCTACAGACTGGACGATGGGTTCCGATTACGTCACTGATCAAAGTTTCTTCTTGCCGCTGCGTGACTTTTCCATTCGACAGAGTGTGAAGCTTACCATTCGCCTTTATCTAGTGATGAGAAACGGGCGAAGTTTCATCTCTTTTCACCCACAAGTCTTTATATTGTGGTGTTTAAGACCACGAACAACTTCAGAATTGTTTGTACGCATTACGTATTTCAGACTACTAAAACACCATGAACAACCACCGAGCTATTTATCAGTAAATTAAAATGCTTTGTGCATTAGCATTACAGGGACTTCAAAAGTCTTGTTTCACTTACAGCTCACGTATAAAGAATGGAATTAATTTTTATGAGACGTTGCAAAAGAGTTTACCAGGTTGGAACAAAAACGTAAAGGCGATAAAACATGCAGATCCAACGCAACGTAAGCTGTTATTTTAAGAGAATACGCCTTTAACCCAGCCTAACTTCTCTTGTTATTACTACGGTAGGGCTGTAGGACGATAAATCATGGAACATTACTGAAGTCATGATAACCGACCTCTTACTAAGGACTTTAAAATTATTATCTACACTTCTTCATATTTCTTTTCATTTTTTATGGTTTATTCCCCTCAGACGTCAGTAATTACACGCATTGTAGACAAACGAAGAAATATGCAGACATGAAGAAAAGAAGAAACAGGAATTGTAAACTATCTACAACGGCCAGTCTCTGCTTCTGCAAGCAAATTATTTCCTTAATTGCGATTGCTGTAATATGCGTAATTTATTTTTATAACTTTTAATATATTAATAACAGAACGGCCCAACATACAAGACTCCGTATATTTTATAGTAACCTATTGAAGTGTATCCATACGAACTTTGGATGACATCCAATGTCGCCTTTAACCGATTGTCACGAGCTTATCATCAAAGCTTTATTTTTATATTAGTTTCTCGCTGTTACTGTCCATCTCATTTCTCTTTCTGCGTTTGTCTGTAAATAGTGAAATCTCCCTTATATTTACATATCGGGTTCCTCATCTTATCTACAGTGACAACTCTTTTTAATCTCCATATACATGTTCTTAGGCCTGTTGTTACCGCCTCAAGTACTCAAGTCAAGACGAATATGGAGATTAAATCATGTTCCTCTGTGTTCGATACATAACTTTAATTTCAGCAAAGCCTATTACTTACTAATCTGGGTTATTGTGATGCGAAACAAGTTTCCTGACACCGTAGTTGGTTTGAGAACTTACAGCGACTACACCTGGCCGATTTTTCCCAAAACTTGGAACAACTGTGTTACCATCCATAGCATACAAAACCAAACGCAATGTTAGTATCACCAACTTGTTGTTAATTTAATAAGACCGAGAAGTTTCCACACTTATAAACTTGGTCATAGGTATGCAAAATGTATCCTTTGGAGATATTATTTAATATTTCCACTCCGCCCACCATGCTCCCATAGGAATGCGCAGTACTAATAATGTGAGTAAGCTGGTTAAATTAATCTGTCTTAGTCTGAAATCGCTCATTCGTCCGTCGTTTCTAACTTCAAACCCTTCTTACCACTTGACCTCCCCGCTAAAACAGCCGCATTCATACGTTTCCGGCTTTATGCTTTTATAGGTCTGTTAGTATTTACCTTTTTTTATGAAATGTCTTTATGTACTTTCATTTCGACAACTTTATATATACCCATATAGGTCTGTGTTTTTTATACTGAAATTTTCCCTTTGAGTGACTGTCACGCCTGCTTCACATTCCTGGTTCAAATCTTGGTCTGGAGGCCGCCTATCATGTCTGTTGTTTTCCTAGTTTTACTCATTCCCCCAAAGCAAATGTAAAGTTTACTTCAAATTAGAAGACGATCACTTCCTTCCACATTCTGTACAAATCATTATCACAAATTTCGCTACCAATAGACGTTACAGGCTACAGTCTGAGCTCTGAGACGTTGACAACGTCGTTAAATAAACCACAAACTACGCAGATATTTTCAATATCTGTCACAGACCTACGCAAATTTTGAACAATCGTCCTCCATGTCACTGTGCCAAATGTTTGCAGGCGTGAAATGTGTTTCGCGTTGAAACGATTTTTTCTCCTTTAACTTACAAAGCTGAAACTCGTGAAAAAGCTTACATATATATAGTGTACCAAAAAGATGTCTACACAGCAGCAGCAGCAGCGGCGGCTAGTCAATCAGGTGCCCTCCGCTGTAACTGTACCACGAAGCTAACGGTGGTCATTTGAACACCTACACTACATCCAAATAGTACCAATGGTGACGTATGTAATGGTTTAGTTTTCTAAAATACCTTTGTTTCGTTCATTTAATATGTGTATATACTTTTTGGAACAAACTGTATTTAACTGAAATTATGGGTTTAAGTTTTGTTCAGTTATAGCTCTAATGGATATACCGATATTCACGAAACTTGGTATATTTATTTCGTGAGATCAGGAAGAGATTATCGAGTCAAACCTCAGGAAAAGGAACAAAATGTTGAGGCTTCCCTCATAAGTCTAACACAACTTCAAAAACCCGATCAGGTACCCAGTCGCCATATTCGTTATTAGAGCAGCAAAATGACTTCCTGCTACACTAATAGCCAACGAGTGACTTTACAAAACAGAAGTCATTTAACAAGAACCTTCTTCTATAAATGTCAATAGTACCAGGTTTGACTATGTGCACTAAGGAGTACGGGGGGATGTAAGAGCAGAACTTAGCAAAGATATCTTATCGTACATAGTTAATTTGTATCCGCGAGTTAAGTTTTTTTTTTTAAATTTTACGCTGCTCTCATACTTAGATATGAGCACTTGGTTGTTACGAAAAGAAAACCTTTTTATTTTTAGGAAATGATTCTTTGAGTTCAATTTTGTAAACTGGACGCACGTCACATTGGCACTAGTAAAACATTAAAAAAAATACGAAAATGTCTGCACCCGTAATGAGAAAAATGCGCTGTTGGTATCCGACTGACTGACTATGACGCAATAGCACAAGCCGAGCCTTGGCCTCCTCCCATGTGGGAGGTTTCTTTGTCTTTGAAGCGTGCATTTATGAGCAGTGAGTGACAAGCCCACTGCCTCTGCACAATTTCTACTCAAATTAGAGCAATCTAGTAGTGAATCAAGAGAGACTTGGGTGAGAAATGACCGCTGAATTTTGCTTACGAAACATCTCGTACATTCTCGTAAGATTCTTTTACAAGCCGTAAATCTACGACATGGGACCGCTGGCTTTACTTCTCCTCCGAAGGAAGTTGTGCTATAGATTTTTAATCACCCTTAAAAATCCATCGACCTCGGCCGGGTTTGAACCCGCTAACCTTGGGTCCAGTGGCGAGCACGCAAACCTCTAGTCGACCGACGGCGACGTGTTAGTACCCGTATGAACAAATTTTAACCATTAACAGAACAAACGCAGGTCAATACAAGATCTTCTGCAAAGTGCCAAATCCTTTTTCTTTTCGCCGTTGCGTGACATACGTCATTTCATAAAGAAAGGTTTCTCTTCTCTTGCCGCCGTCTGTCTGCATTACCTGAGAGAAAGATTTCAGAACGCGTTCATTAACCCACCCAGGGTAACAAAGGAAGCGATACGCCAGTTTTAATGCTGCTTTCTTATAACCAAACCCATCATCCCTCAAACATGAATTCAGTACCAAAATATTTTCATATTTATTGGATAAATCGTAAAGAGAACGAAACACTTTCAGGCAAAATACAGCCGAATTTGAAGGATTTTCACTCAGTTTTAAAAAATATTTGATCTTAGCTCGTACGGGCACTAGGATCGTGGGTTTGAATCTCTTTCAAGGTATGGGTGTGTCTGCTTCATTATGTATTTGCTGTCCTATGTAGGTAGAAGCCTTGCGTCGAACTGATTACTCGTCAAGGAGACCTACTGTATGTCAAAAACCCCAATTCGTAAAACCTGAAGAAGAAGGCACTTCAATATTCATAATTACCTACGTTTTATTTTCCTAGTTTTAAATTTCTTTGTTGGTTTATCGACTCTTAGTTTATAAAAATCACAGAATATTACAGAAAAAAGAACCCATATAGTTGAATGTGTTAACACTCTGACTCTTATAATTAGATTCAGAAGAACGGTGAGAGATAAAGAGTGATAGAAAGACAGGAGGAACGAGAATAAAAGTCAAGAGAAAAGGAACACACACAACGAAATCAAGTAAAATACGAACTAAATCCGAGGGAACATAATAAATTTTGAACTCTAAATGTAAGTGTTCGTCGTGGCGTAAAGTATATTGTACATGAAAAATACAAGTTGTCAGCTTTTATGAAGCAATGAGCTGAGAAAACATTGCAAATTTATTGTAATTAGCCAGCACCATTTACTTTGTTCTCATCTAAAGCTTTACTGTGCGGCAGTTTGTGTACCACATTTTGGCGACAATATTTGTGTGTCCGTCGCAATATTCTTTCTGCTGTGGGCGGAGAAAAATAAGTCGAGAGTCCAACGTACATAATAAAAAAGGGAGAGAGAGAGAGAGAGAGAGAGAGAGAGAGAGAAAGAATGAGAAAGAAATCGAGCTATATGGAACACGGAACTATTGCATCTGTGCGTGCTACTGGGTGGATTGGAAAGCATCATCCGGTAAAAATAGGAACTTTAAATGCAAAGCGAAGCTTAGCTTGCTCCAATACGGTTCCTGACATTTATTTCTCTCATTTTCAACAGATGTGTGTTTAAACGTCCACTGGTCACGGAGAATTTACTTTAATGTAATTTACGTAGAATGTATTACACACGTAAACAGCGTGCAGGCTATAAAAGAAATCATGGATTTCCACTTATGTTTAATTCTTTGTAATTTGATAAATCTGCCCCAAGTTTAAATGATCATAACTTACGGAATCGCCTACTACAATTTCCCTGTCGTTGTCTTGTGCATATGATTATTATTGTCATTATTATTATATTCTACTTATTATAATTTGTAATTGGGAGATAAGGAAAGAAAATATAACAAGGAACTTTATTTTCAATTGAAAATAAAAAATATTCCATTACAATTTGTGGAATACCAACAACTTGGATGATCGAAAAATTGAAAACTTAAGAGAGATATTAAGTTTCCTCGATATACTTAAATATATGAAATATACCAGCAGGGTTATAAATAAGTTTGTGAGCAGACATAAAGATATTTCGGCAGTTGACCATTCAGCGTGAACATCAAAGAAAAATAAACAATAATTGCTCCAATAATGGTGAGTTGCCAGAACAAACTTGAAAGTTCGGAACTGGTAGGCTACTACAGGCTTAACTCCAAAGAGTTTAGACGAAGAAAAGAAATTAACTAAAAGTAAAGAACGATTAGGTGACAAACATACGAACTGCGATTTCAACAGGAGGAGGAACGCATTCAGACTGCGTAAAGGGAATTTTCCATTTGAAATCCTAAAGCGATCGTGACCTATTTTTACCGCTCCGTATTCAACACAGAAGACTGAGGAAGACACAGAAACGCCGTAATATCGACGTACTTTGTAACTGAATCAAGCATTTCACGAATGAACATTATATTTATCGCTGCGTCACTAGGTTCTGTGAAGGACTTACGAATTATTTCTGATTGCCTGACCATAATGAAATAGGAATGCAATTGAAGAACTTCAGCCACTAAATATATTGAAGAATTTCTCGAGAGATAATAGCTGAGTTCATTCCATGCATTTTGTGAAGTTCTTCTAAACAAATTAAATTATAGACATAATTAGTCCGTACATATAATTTCTGCTCATGAATGTTAGAATGTTGTATGTTAGGTCTGAAACAAAGCTTAAAAAATTTTAAATTAAATACCTGGACATTTATGAAAGCCTCAATTTAACGCGCTTGTCCGGCTTTGTAAAGCCTGATCTACTGACAGCTCCGTTAAAGAGACTACAGACAAATAAAAACTGAAGAATTTTACTAAATCGGGTAGACATGTAAGTGGTTGGCCTACAGGAATGTATATCGGCAGTTCATTATGCTCTGAACGCATAATATATATTATTTAATAGTTTATTACATTATAATAATTATTGATAACACTGTAGTATTTCTGTAAACCTAAGCCCTAAAGTTTAATTACAGGTTATTAGAAATTCGAGAAGAAAGTAAAGTAAGTCAGCTAAATAAGCACGTTTACTTACAGACCACATTGAGGCTGAGAGAATCTTCCAGGCCGGAACCGGAAACCATCGGGTTCTCCGCTTTACATTTGAGCACGTGACCGTCATCGTCGGGCTTCGGGGAGAATGTCACAGTGCTCATTACCACAGTCTCGTTTCCCGACTCCTTGAACTGCGGATAAAAATTACATTTCTTAAATATCGCTGTAACATCAAACATTTCAGAAGAAGATTTCTGTCTTCTGGGTTGTTGCGCTGTGTGGTCTGGTCGATGTTCACCAACGTTTCAGAGGTCATACTGCCTCCGTTATCATGGCGATGGGTAAACATCGACCATAGTACACAGCGAAACAACCCAGAAGACAGAAATCTTCATACTCACCGCTGTGAGAACCTCAAATCTTACATTGCAAAATAAGACGCAGTAAATAAACCCAAACTGTGTCGTGGGTGTTTAGGTATAGAGGCCTACGTCATTTATTTGTATTCACGATATACCGGTTTACGTTTTATGTTATAACATTACAGTGAAGAGTGGCATTGTGATATTTAAGAGGAAGAAGATATTTTAGGAATGAATTTTGCTAGTAACCGATAAATTACATGCAGTTTGTCTAAGCCTGCTCTTCTGAAACAACCTCATTAAGCGTCTCTCATAATTTATTCATTACCAATAAAAAGTAGTCTATTACTCTCCTAATTCTAAATTCAATTCAAGTTAAATACGGAAAGTCGTCTAAATTATTTTATGGTACTTCTCAGTAATAGCAAACACGTACCTGATTCTAATTATTTAGACTGATGCAGTATTCATAATACGACTATTGCAGTAGCTTTGAGCTGGTTGTAAATATGTTTCTACGGATTTTATTTCAACTAAAATGTGTAGGAAAATTAACGATTTAAATTTTCGCAGGAGAAATACGAAGCACAGCAGCTCCTTAAATGCCATGCACTATTTGAAATTATAACAGATTAATAAACACCACTAACTCGTTTGTCGACATTTTATTACGAAAAGCCACAAGGAACATTATACAGAAATAATTCCTACAATTTTATATACGATAATTAGCCGTGATAATACTTCATCCGTACTTATTAGTTTCACTTTAATAAAAGCTCCTGTTATAACATTTTTCACTAATTGCTAATATATTCACAGTCTAATGCATTTTCAGCAAGTACATAAACATTACTAATCGCCAATTTGTTGTAATGCAGCGTTATGTATCTATAAAATGGTGTTGACGTAAGGACATGGCTTTAGTCCAATATAACATGTGCGTCTTGTAGCGCTTTTAGGTTGACACCAAAAACCCCAAAACATTACGATGATTCTAAATATCCGCACAATTTATTCATATAGGGAAATGCATGTATCTAAGAGCTTTCAAGAATTATAATACGCTCTCGTTATTGTTTCAAAAGGCGTGTGCCCTGAGGCGGTGAGATATACAGATTTTTATTTTAAAAGCTGAGAAGTTAACTGCGATTCGTATTGCTAAAATCACTACTTTCAAGTCCGATATAATTGTTTACCAAACAATGAAAATAAACAAAGCGTAAACATTTTCCGCCATGTTCACGACGCTGACAACCTTAACAATTCGATATAATGTCCCATCATTACGCCTCTAAACAGTAAAACAGTTTCTGTATAAAAATATTTATTCTCACTAGTGTGAGACGAAGTTTTTATTTTTCCAAATATATAACCGAAAAGCCATCTGAAGTTCTCACGGCGGTGAAGATGTCGATTATCTTCTCTTTGGGTTATGACGAATTCAGAATTTTGAACCATGAAGATGGGGGCAGCTGAAACATTGGTACATGCATCCGAATTTACACGTCGTCAAAGCCCAGAAGAAATACATCGATATATAATATTTAAATTTTAATATTTTTAATAAATTAAAGCATTCTAAGTTTAAGAACAAAAAACATTATTTTATATTTATATACATTTTACTTCTACTCGTACATTGTTTTGCCATAAATCATGAATTGAGTGACAAAAAAGTCAGCGTTTTTGTTTGCTTCTTAATGAATTATCCTAAAATTATTGTGAGGTTATTTAGAAAAGTATTAACCTTCTTGAAGGTTCGTTTGTAGGGCCTTCTAAATCGAATTTTGACTCGCTGTACAGTTATAAAAATCGCCTCTGAAAACATATTGCAGCGCGTCTGTAGTCTGTGAATTCAGAGGCAGATCACGATAGAAGAAACACAAGTTTCACCCCGTATGCTGGTTTGGCTGTGTCCATAGCATTTGGTCAAATGGGTGGTTCTCTGCACAATAGTACGTGATGTATCCGGAATACATGTAGTTCACCGGTAATCCAGTATCAACACCAGACTCAACATTTCCTTTCTAAGTTTACTCAGAAGCTCGTGGCTTGCTGTTGTAGAAGAAAGCAATGAAAGGAAAAGAAAAGAAAAGAAAAAGGATGGGAAGAAACAGAATTTGTCACATTGATTGTCTTCTGTTTGTTTTTCGTTCCCCTCTAAGCCTCTGGGGAAGTATGCTAAAAAGTTCCAGCCGTCTTCTTTCAGCAAATAGGCCCCAAAGGACCGTTCACAGTTTTCCCTAGTGTGTGGGGAGACAGGGAACAAAAATCCATGGAAACGAAAGGGAATACCTCGGTTCCTAATGCACAGAACTCTTAGAATCGCTGTGTCACTGGTATCAAGGTTCGACGACAGATAATCAGATGGCATTCTTGTTACTTCGCGTTCCAGTTGCTCCTCAGAAGTTTCTGCTATCGCTCTAACAGCATCCAAGAACTGTCTTTTCGCGTTCTCTTTACTTGTCTTATTACAACATTTTCGGAAGCTTAATTAATTATTAACTACTATTTCAATACAAAAGACATTTAAACTAAATACATGTAAATCAATAAAATCTTCTCGGGAAATCAGCCGCGTTAGGTGGTTACCGTAGTAAACCGACGTTTCGGGAACAAACTCTGTCCCCATCTTTTCACAGTCGAAATGTTTAAATTTATGTACTCGGTTGAAAACTGTATATGCCTACTAAAAATAAATAATTTACCTTAATATCTCACAACTTTAAAATTGAATTCCGTTCGAGAAACAGAAACTTATTCACCGTCCTTTATTCTGAATGACTTCTTACACGAGGATTCTGCCCTTAACATGTCCTGAAAGTACAACAGAGAAAAACGAGGATTCTGCCCTTGTACATACGTTGAGAGTTACAAAACCGCAAAGCCAGTGATCGAACAGATGAAGAAAACACGCGCCTTTTACTTCACTTTTACGGGTTATTCCTCAAGAACTCAGCTGAGAGAAGAATATCCTAAGTAAGAGTGTTTTTAAAGTAAATGCTTCATTTCATTTAATATTTTCACAAAGCTGATTTCGAGAAAATTATAGTTACTACGATAGCTCCTATCACCTCTCGTAGCATTTAAAAATTCAGTTCCCTCTCCAAAGAAAACACAACGCGTCTCTATAACAAAGATGAATTCATTTGTGCTGTCTAGAAAAAATATCGCTGTTTATTCCAAGACCCCGCACGAAACCCATACACGGTCATTTGACGAACAGAACTTTCACTGATAAGTTTCTGATGTTACCCAAGCTCCTCCGTTCACCCTTCCATCTAGCTGAGGCATCCACTCAGTTTACAACGCACTCACTGGGTATTACAAGGCTCAGAAGCCAATAAATTTCACGTTATTAATCTTATTAAAAATAAATAAAAGTTATTATTATTTATCGCCAAATTAAATTATCATCAAAGGTAAGTACAAAAACTGTTTCATGAAAATCTTGCTTGAAAACTTAATTTACATTGAAATAACACGGTTTCAGTATCATAAACAATACACAAATTGAAAATATCAATGTTACTGACTTCTTAAATGGCCGTACCTAGATGTCAGGGTGACGTAACGCATAAACAAAATGTTCGTTCACAACACTAATAATGCATCTGCCTTGTACTGTTACAACAATTTCTTCCTTTGTCATTGTTGTGTTATATTGTTGCCTCGAAAATTAACAGCAGCGGAATGAGCTACAAAATACGACTACTAAATAAAATATCAATTATTCCTTTTTGATTGTAAGTAACTTTTACATTGAATTTAAAACAAAAAAATTCTTATTGGCCGGAAGTCTACCCACGATTCTCTACAAATCTTAAACGAAGGACAGAATCGTAAATTAATTACTAGTATTTACCACAAGAGCTACTAATCACCCCCACAGGACTAAAGACTTTAACGAATGCCAGCCTACGTCGTCAGCGACCGAATTGCAATTATTATAAACAGGCCACAGCATTCATTGTACAGATTCTAGAAACTGTGTACACCTGCAGGAATTACGGCCTGAAAACGGCAGAACAATGGCTCTAACGAGGGTAGGAAGTTCTATACAGAGTTGTGGTCTGTCTCATCTGCCTCTCGTCGTCCAAACTTTCGGCCTTGAACTTAATCATCACACTCAGCCCACCACGAGCACAGAACACTTCACTCCCAGGTTTACAATGACACAGAAATTATTTGGGATGGATGAGCAAAATCACCTTCCGCTTAGACTCCATGCACTTCTGGTTCCTTACTAAAATGTAACGAACACAGCAGGTTTAATTTGCATTATTGAATAACGCTGGAATTCGAAACATATTCGGTTAACTCTTCTGCAATTAAGTCACTATTCTGACAGACTTATGTATTACTACGTCTTCTGATGTGAATATAGGGGCATGATCTTCAAGTAGGCCCCTTGCTTTTAGATTCACTAACTATACAAAACCTACGAATTTCATTTCATTAAATGACATATGAACAGATAATTACAAATTTTATTTCGGGGTCAGATTACGGCGTGTAAATTAAATAAATTTAATGTAGCTTCTGTAGTGTTACGATAATTACAGGGTAAACAAGTAAGCTCCAAAACACTTATGTCGACACCATAACATGTCGAGATTATTGAAATATTATTAGGCAAAATAAAACGTGCTCGAAACTACACCAGGCTCTGAACATTACGCATACATATTCGCGTTAAGTTCTTGTGATTTCATAAAGGCCATGCATTCCTAGTAAACAGTCTATAATGCTGTTGTATCTGTTAATACACTGCAACCACACGAGGTTTTGTTAATGGTTAGTTCGTGTATCCAGAGCAATGCAGATTAGATCACGTCTTTGGTCATTCTCTATTCACCTCATCACCATTCAATGAGGCCACGATCTATCCTGTCAATTTACGATTCATGATCTACAAATCTAAGCTACTAACAACATTAGACTAGCAGCACTGCGATGTGCATAAAGCAGCTCCCGTTTGTCATATAATAAGTAACAGACTGATTACTGTAGATATGGCTGCTCGGCTTGAAGATAAAATCAGTTACATTCATCTTTAAATTCAACACGGAATGGCAAGATTTCTTTCATCACCTGATCTTTCAAACCTAAAATCACCACCATCAATTAAGGATTCAATTAAAATTTAATGTCATGGTTTATCCGTTTCTTCATGTGACTTCCAATCTCAGTCTCTTCTCACTCTGGCGAAAGGGCTTTGAGGTACTTGCGAATAGATGACGAGACGTTCAGACCCAAGTCAGAGTAACTTACCTGAGTTATACAAGGCTCAGCTTTGTAGCTTATCGCTGCGGTTGCCCGTTAAATGACATCTATTTAATGAAAATTGCTTAAATGGTCAAAATTGATTACTAAATACACACGTAATTAATTATTCTTCTATGATGTAATAAGAAGTAAATGATCCCCCACAGACAGTTCCGCTAGGTCGCATATGGAACGTACTGTTTGAAATATATTCGCAATAAAAAAATCTGTTTTTGTCTCTAGGACCTAAATTTCGTCACATATCCAAAGATTCGAAAATATTTTACACAATAGTGGTAAATTGGAACGAGGGTTACGCTGTGGTTTTATTTAAAATATCGGTACGATAAGGCATCTAAAAAAAGTAGTTGCGAGAATCACATAGGCCACAAGTATATACTTATCACTTTTACATATGAATTATTCCAAGAGAATGTTTCCTTGCAGAACCCATTATCAGTTTCCGCCAATAGATTCTGAGCTGAAACGTGAGGATATTATTGATTGATTACAATTATAAAAACGTATGGAATTTTTTTAATTTTCCCAAGGCACTACAACTAAAATCAATTACGTACTGCGTGATTTGTGTCTAATTATGAATTAAACTGCCAAAGCTGTTTAAAAATAACGATATCCTTCCACAGTAATCCACTCAAAGTCCTGTTGTGCAGGATTTCCATGCCCCGAATTTATTTAATCAACAGTAACAAACGACAAATGAAAAAAAAAAATCCCATGAAATTTACTTGTCACGTTCTAATACAGCGCTTCATTCTCTGGGATTACAGTATTTACTAAAACGACTGAATATAACCGATTGGAAATTTGATGGGGATCAACTTTTAAACTCACATTTTATATCAGACATAAGAGATTAACTTTATCACGGAAACGTCGTTGATATCAAATATACTTCAGACAATGGACGGTGTCCAACAGTGTTCTATATTGTCCTACAAACAATCACGGACTCAGATTTTCGTTATTTATCGCATTCATTAATTCTCTGCAAAAGATACCATAACAGATATCCGTCTTCTGGGTTATTGCGCTGTGTAGTCTGGTCGATGTTAACCAACGTTTCAGAGGTCATACTGCCTCCGTCATCAGGGCGATGAATATGCCAATAGGGTGTGAGGAGCTGGATTTATAGGTCGGGAAGTGAAAAGTGTAGCCTGCCCCGAGCCAATGGGAGCAGGTATGGGAGTGGACCAATGGTAGCACGTGGGCGAGAGTGGGAGAGGGAGAGAAAGTAGAGAGAGAAAGGCGAGTTTGGTTAACATCGACCAGACTACACAGCGCAATAACCCAGAAGACGGATATCTTCATACTCACCGCTGTGAGAACCTCAAGTCTTACATAGATACCATAACACATCGTAACGTAACACACTTATCGTAACGTTTCTAAAGATTTCTACAAAAGTTAAACATTGCTTACTTCACGTCCCTAAACATCATTACAAAGATGATAGAGAAGTGTTTTAATCTTTGCTGTTTGCACTAAATTCGATCGTATTACTGAGAAATGCCTCAGCTTCAGCCTACACTGCAGGGAGAAACAGAAACTACCAGTAAGTTGAAACTGTTACGTGGATGAACAACAAACCAAAAGACGTTCTTTTCTCATCGAACGCACACAATCTCTGTAAATCAAGACTGTAAAATGTTTCAGAACAAAGCAAAAGCACAGAAACGGACTGACGCCAAACTGGTGATTAAAAGCCAGTATGCATCTGGAAGGTCCTGTGGTCTGCTAACTCGATCACGTTCTTCGGTAGTTTCCCTCGGTCCTACAGCAAATGTTGTGTTCCTCGTTACTCAGGATACCTCTCCAACAACCCTCCAAATAGGAATATAAATACGAGCCTAAAGTAGCTACCTCCACGTTGATATAAGAATCACCAAATTCCGCCCTTCCAAGTTTGATGACAAAATTCTAAATTCCGACCGAATACATTAAGACTCTTCTCAGGTTCTGTCCTTGCTTCACATCTCATCTTTCTGCCAATTCACCTTCCCAAAACCTGACCTTCTCTTCATCCTACCTTTACCAAGAGGAACGAACGAGCACTGTCTGAGACACTTCATACCTAACCTAACCTAGGAGCTTCCCCCCGTTCTCTCCACGCTCATCATTATCTTCTGCCGCCTTGTATGCCTGCACACCCAACAGCTTCAGAATTTAGTCCCCTCTGCAGTACTCACCTTTCCCCTGCGGAGTAACTCTTTGCCTCGGTGCCACGAGATCTTCGCCTGGGGACGCGAACCTACGGCCTCGCATGTAATATTGTATTCAGTGTCTGCCATCAGTACTTTTGGCTTCTCCAGGAGCCGAACAGACAATGGCTTCACTGAAAAACAAGAATTAACGTTTCTTAATACACCGGGGTTACGCCCGTGAATCCTATTTTTCACGTTTTCACGTAGACCTGAAGCATTTGGTCCAGCAAAACTTGTTAGCATTGCACTTTTCCGTAAGTAAACATTCCTTTATAACGTTGTTTTCATGATTTTCTAGTTCGTTTATTCGCTCGCTAGGAAAACTATCAAACTTGGTATCAGTGAGAGTTTAACGTACTTGTTATAACTGTTTTGTTCACTTCTTGTACAGATTCAACTGAGCACTTAGTTCATAATATAACATAAAGTAGGTTTTCATGTAATAATTCCTATAAAAATGGATAACTGCACATAAATATCAAAATAAAATACTAGAAACAAAACTGTCAGTCCAATGTTCCACAGGTGGGCATTCTTAAGGCGCATTTATTAAATAACTAAATGCATTTACTTATTTCTTTGCGTTTTTAGCGTAATAAGTATACATTTATTTTGACGCAAAATATATAGTTCTTCTAAACACAGTTGCTTGAAGATGTAATTACGGCTAACACCAATTCCTAAATGCACTGTTAAATATGCCTACGTAATACGTTTCAAAGGGGACTGCAAACGTTGGTGAAATAAATAAGCCCATTTCTGAGTGCACTTCCTAACACGCCGTATCGTTTTAGTGGTTATCTATTGTGTGCCATTTAATAAGAAACTTATTCCTGAATTTATGGAAACTGCAATGAAAGATAAAGGAATCGTAAGTTAATGAATACGATTAAATTTATTTTAATAGATGTAGTCAACAAAATAATCATTATTGTATGTGTTTCTTTAAAATATAAGAAATTGTCGTGAGGAATGCTGTACGTCGTCATTGCATTACTTCAATTCTCTCGAACAGACGTACGAAGTGGGACATTTGTGTGGCGTAAGTTGAACAGCAAGTTCTCAGCTTACCATCAAAATCCACTTACGAGTTTTACGTGGGCGTATGCCTGTAAGACTAAGCGCTGAGTAGGGTTGTGAGTGGGTGAGCTGCACGTGACTGGGGTTGCACAAATACGACTTATTAACTGAAAACCAGTAATTTTAGGGGAAAATATTGCAGCAGAACGCTCACAACAGTACAGAGTTTCAGGCAGAAAATTTTCCAATCTTTTCGGATTGTTCTTTTTTGAATAAAACCTAGTACTACTAAACTGAAATGGTAAATTATAATTTTTGTCGTTAAGAAGCCACGAATAATTACCACTCAACTGTTGAAATGTGACGGGAGATTATTTCAATATTTTCAACAAAACATAAATCCACGTTATAAGATAAGAACCTCGCTCGTGGCGTGCTAATGGAAAATAAAAGAGTGCGAAAAGCAATCAAGAATCTACCATAACATTCTGGACAGAATTATACAACCTCCGGCAAATCTAATAAACGTGCATTTACAATTGCTAAAATAGATTGTATAATTCACTATTTTTTTTATTTTATTAATAACATTTTACCATTTTCAGAGATATAGGCCTACTGCGTTAATTTATTAGAAAATGAGGTATTATTACACCATCTGAAAGTGACTAAGTAAAACGAGAGGCCACAGTCAGTTTGTCACCGCTCTGAACTGTGCCACGAAGCTAACGGTGGCCACTTTGAACACCTACATTAGATTTGCTAATTCACTGTGTGTTAATACTGACAAATGTAATGGTTCGATTTATTAAAATGCCTTTTTATCATTCATTGAACGTGTGCATAACTTTTCTGGGACACTCTGTATTATGTGTACTGGAGTGTTTTCATTCATTCCTCTGCGTTTACAAACTCGCCGTGTACCTGCGGTGACATCTGTCTGTGACCACCAATTCATCATTCGTCTCCAGTTACTGTTACCGTTTCATTCCTTCGTCCACGCGGAGTGACGTAGGACGTGTCTAACATTATTATTGAAATTCCTACACAGCGCAGAATATTACGAATTTGTATGTTTCTTATGTCAATGCTTTTCAAGCAAAATCACTTTTAAATTAAGAATTATCGACCGTAATAATTCACAAACGAAGTAATTAAAACAGTAATTTTCATAACCGTCTTTATACGCCTTAATGTACGTGTTCTGGGTCCCTACTGGGAACTTTCATCTTCTCTGTGGGTGGCACAAAGCCCCTGTCAGACGTTTAGTAAACTACAGAAACTAAACATTCAGACAATGCTTTCTGTCTGCAACAACAGCCATTGTTTATGGAAAGAAAATCTACTTTAAACAGTTCTCTGTCAGGGTAAGGGAAATGTTTATACACATTCTTAGCAAAGGAGTGTTACTTAAGAATTATTTATTCTTTTAATAAAGAACAATGAAATCCGATAGAAGTAAAACTCGACCAGTGAACTAGATATCCTGATTGGGGAATTCTATGTTGTTTCTTATATTCGGTAGCCCACGAAAATTTAATTTTTATTCCTCCATTTGTGTTTAAGAAAATATTTGTCAGTCTGGTAAGAGACAGAGACAAGGCTTACCAGTACTTTTCTGATGGAAGAATTGTAACGGGTGAATCATGCTTTCGGGAGCGTTCCCTACTTGTGGCCAAGACAAGGCCAAAATGTCTCCATCTCTTCAGCATCCGTTTTAATTCGCTTATAGACTTGCCGGGAGCCAAACTACGGACATCGGCGTTTGTTAATACTCACAGAATAACTCCAGGCGCACAGTCTTCTCGGTAGGTAACGTGAGTTTGGTGTTGCTGGCCTGACACTTGTAGGTGGTGTTGAGGTGTTCCCGGGTCACGCGTGACACCTCCAGTCGGTTCACAACTATGACGGGTTGAACTGACGTCTCCAGAATCCCGTCAACAAGCTTGTCATTCACGAACCACGATACAGTGGGAATCGGATTCCCTGGAAACAGAAAGCAGGTAGGGTGTTGCAGTTCATTTAGGTGATTAATCTGCTGGATACTTTCAAGATACTAAGTAGCACGGCAGTTTGCATTTAGAAAGTTCACATACCGCGTCTCCACAGAGTTGGCATACACACGGACAAGGGGTTAAGGGAAACGTTAAAACGGAACGAACGTCAACGCATTAATCGATTTTTTTCCAACGGTTAGGAACACAACGTGGACTTGTGGGCACGGGCCAAATTTTCGGAAGAACAGTCTGCTTCCATGTTCAGAGCTTCAGGCTAAAAAACAAAAACCTCATCTTCACAGCCGTGAAAAACTCAAATCTCACACATGTTATAATAAATACTTTTTCATCCAATAAAATGTTTCGTAATAAGAAGAATAAAAGTACAATTTCCTCAATAACAAATATATAACTTCTACTGACGCGTTGGTTATTTAACGATGTTTTTCAAATCTAATGGTGATATAACGTTTGATACTGGCACAAATGTGAATGGTGAGTTCGAAAGAAGATGTAAGGAATCAATTATGCCCTATTCTAAGGCAAGCTTCGTCTAGAAGGAATCATAATCTCTATATGAAAGCTGAGTCAGAACATCTGGCCTGGGGGCCGAGGTTCTAATCCGTGACCTCCGAAATAAGAAGTGAAAACCATTCAACACTGGCATTCGGTAAAGCAATTCGTAGCGAAATGTGATTTGTTACGTTTTGTTTATTCTATAATTTCATAGAATTTATTACCAGACCATAATTAATTAAATGAATTCGATAAAACAAATATTTAATCATGATATTAATGTAAGCAAGCTAGTATATCCGAGTACTGTAATTCAACTCGGAATCCAATGATACTGTTTATGACAGCGCGTGCTTGCTTTATGCATTACTAAACAATTCTTTAGTAATGACATTAGATGACAGAACGTTCTATTTTGCAAGTTCGGCCACAATCAGGCAACTCTTATAAGGAACTGTAAAGGAGGATGATATAGGAAAGGAATATAATAAACGAAGGAAAGGGTAAGAGCTGCAGATAAAACGTTCTATTTTGCAAGTTCGGCCACAATCAGGCAACTCTTATAAGGAACTGTAAAGGAGGATGATATAGGAAAGGAATATAATAAACGAAGGAAAGGGTAAGAGCTGCAGATAAAAAAGAAATTATTTCCCGTTAAATTTCAATGGACTATTTCCACTACTTGTTTTGTTGTAGTTGTTTTTCTTTTGTCATAATCACAGTCCGACTCGAATTCACCATGTAAAATGTATTTCAGTTAATTTAAGAGATAAAGAACTGTGATGCATTGGCGCAAGATTGAAGTAAGTCAAAATATACAGTAACTGCGATGCTTTAATGAGATAATAATTACAACACTCGCATTACATTGTATAAAACATATTTATTTTATCTAGTGATAAATCTACAAAATATTTCAGGCAATATACGGCAGTCCAGAGCTCTTTATTGATTTCAATGCGGCAAATCCTAATCCATAATTTTAAAGCATATAATTTGTGGTGTGAAATGCAAGGGTTCAAAACCTAAATAACTAAAGTGTTAGAAACTGGTTTTTTAAAGAAAATACCAGTTAATTTTGCCTCTTTTTCAAATCCACTTCTTGTACCTATATTATTTTCATTCTTCTACAGTGTCAGTCGATCAATTTACCATGCGTACAGCTGAAGTATTGCAAAATGAAACACATACCCATACGCTATACGCTACATAAACTCCCTTCAACAAAGAGTTGAAATATGTGTGGTATTTGCACTGATTTTTTTTATTAGTTCTCTTATTTAAAGAGAGGCGTTCCATGCATTTTTGTTCGGTCGGCTTTGTGATGTTTAGTATTATATACGGATCGGAATTCAAAGAGTGTGCGAGCCCTGTACTGCTTATGTATAATTGAACTCAGTACAAATTTGTTAAGACTACATACTACAAAGAGAATTCACTAGTTCACTCCATATTATATGAAATGCATACCACGATTCGATTTACACAAATCCATGAATGTCTAAACCCTTGCACATATTTAATTGGTAACCAATATTTTGAAACATAAAATGGAGAGAAACGAAAATATTAGTTCTTTCAATACAGATTTATAAGAGTAAATAGTTAAACGAGTCTCGTTTAAAAAAATGTTCATGGTAAAACGATTTAGAAGAAGGCTTATGATTCAGAGAATTGCTTTCACGTACTATATGAGTGTGACGTCAAAATCTTCTTCGAAATCTAGTTTCCATAATGAACGCCTAATTCTAAGAATAATAGAGTATTTATGTTTGTTGCAAATTAATCTTCTTATTTTATATATCATCATTGAATGTCACAATGATGAATTAAAAATTCTACAATTAGATTATAAAACTTATAACACATATCTTTTCGTAGCTTGATTGTTCTTGTACTGTGAAAAACAAATTTGTAATATGCACTGGAGTGAAAGATTTAATTAACGTTGGAGTGACGTAAAAAATTAAGTACGCTCTCTGATAATTTGTTAACACAAAGGTAGTTCCCTACAAATTCGTAATCACATTTCGGCAAATTCAAAAGGCACCAGATAGGATTTACAATGACACAAACCACAGAGAACATTCCTTAGCTCACCTGCCTGAAGAGGTTCAAAGGAAATGAATACATGAATAATAATATTTTTATACTCGGACTGTACCTGGGAAGTTTTGTTGGGGCAATATATCTGATCGGAATTTTGAAATCGCAGAACAGAACGAAAACTGGGACAAACAGCGATGGGAAAAAGAACATTGTATATACGTGGTTGAATAGATAAAGCTCATGTAAGTATACGAAATAACTGTAAGCAAAAGCAATGAAGAAGAGACGGAGTTTTAAATCACATACCAGTGTCCCCGACGTTCACTGGCCTGTCGCTTAGCTATTCGTTTCACTCTCCCCATAAGCTTTGCCGATCTGTTTTAAAGCCGCCTCTTCTTTCAACGTATTTTAAGTAAAAGCATCATTCAGTGCGTTTCAGTGAATTATAAGCGATTACTTCCCTAAACAGCATTGACACTAACATTAATCTTAGCTATGGAAAAGCTTCCTGTTTATTTTGAGGTAGGAACTGAATTTTTAAATAACATTCGGATGAACTTCATGGTTAAATACAATTTATAGTAGCTATAGTCAAACTGACATCGGTGCCTCAGTGATGCACTAAGCAACTCATACCTAATGACAACGCCTAATACTGATAAAATAAGGTGTAATTATAAAACTTATTAGAAATACGATAAATACTTCCACCATAAGACTTTAGTCCACCAGGGCACTATGATTATGCATTCAAAAATCTATCCTTGTACAGATTCATAAAAATTAATGAGCTTATCAATAGTTATGACATCTTGACCTACTGAATGGAATAACATTCTGATAATCCCAGTAATGAGAAAATTATGTATAACTCATAGAATGAATAAGAGGAGAATCAAAACGAAAACATTTCAAAAAGGTGAGTCCCTATTCCATTACGTCCTTATTTTTATTGGTGGTTCAGTGTCTAACACTGCCGACGTGTGACGTCGATGTTGTCGTTGGAAGGGTAAGTGGAAAAATTATGGTGGTCCGTATCTATACTCACTTCAGAATATTGTTTCAGTAACTGAGGAAAACACGGGAAAAGTCACAGAAATTAAATCAATGCGCCTTGAGATTTCTAGCCAGACAAATTAAATGCAGACTTGATTTACTTCGTAAATCCCTCCCTTAAACACAGATACAAACAAACGCATTAGATCACAATACAGGCTTGGGAAGAACGGAGAGAAATTCAATTAGTCATCTGATCTGAACTACAGTTCTTGAAGGAGCTGAAAAGAAGAACCGAAAGCAAAAATATGATTGATTGAAATTTCGTTGCGTCAAGAAGGAAGTCAACCTTGAAGACGGAGAAAGTGAACTCATCCGAAACGTTGAAGAGATGAGCTGTACATCTACTATGGAAATTTCTCGTATTTTCCTCTGGTTTCGAGAGAAAAACCTAAGGTACTGTAAGCTGTGTCATGATACGATCGTTGAACCTGTACAAAGGAGAATGAACTTGCGTCATTGCTTCTCTGCTGCAATTAACAACGTTCCAGTAAATCTGAATGTAGAAAAATTGTGTAAAAATACTTTATATAAAATGCTAAAAATTTAGATATTTATTTTACGAACATTTCTCTTAATGTCTGCATTACAGGTTCATAATAAATCTGCGCAATGCTTCCTACTATGCAGTTAGGAACCTTTCTGCCTTTCACTCTCCTATTTAAAAACCTGAAATTTAAAATATTAAAAGCTGTAATTTTCTATATTGTTTTGTTAAGTGTGTGAAACTTGGTCTCTCACGTTGAGGAAATAATACAAATTGATGGTACTTGAGACAGGATGCTTAGCAGAATATTCGGAACTAAGAAACACGAATTAACAAGGCTGTAGATAATTGTATAATAAGCAACTCCATAATTTGCAGCCACCAGCCAGATATTTTTAGAATGATAATATAAATAAGGATGATTTTGACAGAGAATATGGCTTTCATGGGGATAATAAATCAGTATAAATTTCGGCTGGAAAGCCAGGAAGACCTAGGAGTAGACAAGAGAATAATATTAAAATTAGTCTCAGAGAAAAAAGGTTGTAGGGTGTAACTAAATGCATGTGCCTCAGGAAAGGGACCGGTGGCGGGCATTTGTGATCACAGTAATGGACGCTTGACTTTCACAGAAGGTTGTGAATTTCTTGGAGAGGTGAAAGTAGTATTAGCCACTACTGAAGGACCCCATTTCTTGAAGTTTATGAGTAATTGCAGGTTCAGAGTTTCTACATTTGTATTTAATGTGGACAAACAGAAAGTAAAAGATATTTGAATTTACAACTGTAAGATTTTATGAGTACTAAACTGTAATATAATAGACCACTGTGGTCCAATATTGAGAACAATACTAATTAAATTCTGATAACGCGGATTACAGTAAATATAACAGAGTCTAAAGAACTCGCTTACAATTATATTTCTAAGATAACGATAGATTTATGTAATGACACGAATTCAGTGATTGTTGAAATGTAAGATAATTCAACTTCACTTCCTGTTCAACTCGGAGTGTATTACACGAAACAGGAATTAAAATTTAAGAATTAAATCTATGTAATTTGTTGATATTCAATGCAATTACAATTAGGATGATCACTTAACTTCTTTCGTATAGCTTAAGTGTTAATATATCTATAAAAACGTTGTCTTTAAAAGAGAATTAAGAAGATATCTCTAAGTTACCAGTGAGATAGTTTTTTAATGAGATATTGCGCAATGACAGACGAGAGGAAGTGTGTGCAAGACAGAAGTAAAATAAAAATTTCTGGATCATATTATATTTAGGAGCTTGCATTATAGTTTTGGGAAGTATTTTAATTCTTTTTTCAATAGTGTTTTTACGTTTACCACATATAGTAAATGAACAAAACTGCCTCCAAGAACGGACAAAATCTCCATTGACGACACGCGTTGAATTCAGGAATATCCGCCTTTAATGTGCAATTGTGTTGCGCCTGGATTCTGATAGTTAATATTCCAATGATGTGCACACTACGTTAACTTCGAATCATATCACACAACGCTACGAAATGAAATAGAGCCCTAGTATCGGTGGCGTGAAACCAGATTTCCCCTCTGCCTTCCAATTCCATGCATCTTGTTAATCTGGCGTTTATGTGATTACATTTGTCAAGGAAGATGGAGTGATAAGCTCTGTTGCCAGTGTTTCCTCCTGTCTGTTCGTTTGGCAACATTCAGCGAGAGCCTATGAGGTTCAAAGTGTTTGTCCGTCCGGTCGTAGTACTAAATCTTTTTAAATGCATTTCATTTGTGACTGTCAATGAAGGAGTGCTCTCAGGAGTAATGTAAAGGTTTATATTTGCTTTTAATTTGGGAAAAATTTAATAACTAAATATGGCACACACAACCTGTTCTATTTCGATAAAACTATGTTTCGTATGTTTTATAAATACCTCGATTTAACAAGTGTCAATGAAGTGTAACCTTTAACGTATTCTATGTCACGAACACCATCATGAATTATTACTCAAGGGAGTAATAATTTCGGACACTATTAAGAATTTTGCTGTAGTATTTAAAAAAAAATTCCATACTAGACTTACAATCATACTGTTGGTTATTTTTCGAAGTTTACTTTTTCAACATCCTCTCATTGTTAAGACGAACATTTAAATCGTGATGCGTGGGATTGTCCAACTCGCTGGGAACCACGTTTGTGCATGTAAGAACACTGAATATCACTGCTTCTTTATGATATTACCGTTATTTAAGAACATCAGACAGTATGAAGTGTGTTAGGGCCAGTGTTTCTAATGACACCAAAACTCGATTAGTCGTTTTTATGTGAGACGCAAAATATATGATAGCTTGAGCCACTTCATAGTAAGAGGGAAGTGGATGATGGAAATCACATGGCGGAACAAGATGGCTCATGGGCTATCGCTTAACCCCCCCCCCCCTCCGTACATTAGCTGGTCGGCCACCAAAATCTGTATTTTTAAACGTCAGAGAAACTCGGAGATATCTTTTGACAATTACTCAGACAATGGGTCTATACACAGTTAGGATATAACTCAGTGAAACTATGAACACTGAACGAATAAACGAAAAAGAATAATGAAGAAAGACGGGATTAATTCAAGAAAGAGAGAAATGTATATAATTATCTATTAGAATTAAATACAGTGTTAAGAATTATGGTGGAGAAGAACAAAACTTTTCCCGTACACACTGAGATTTCTCTAAAATTTCGTAGTGGACTCTATTTAATAGCTGTCAACATAACAAAGCTTAGATTTCCAGTTATTGAACCAAATGAATCTTTCAATATACATTAATATCTTGGCCTTAAATAGTGAAAGAATGAATGCTGGAATCTGATATATAGGCCTATTTCTGAGTATAAAAGTAATGACTCATCTCACTACAATACCAGATGAGATATGAGAAAGTTAGGCTTATTACAAGAAACCCTGGTTAGTCTGAAGTATGATAATGTCTCTCAGCTATCTGCATTAGAGGTACAAAGATGGGCCTCAAAGACAGTGGAATACAAGTTACGCACGCTACAGTACGTGTATTACCTGACTGTGCAGCCATTACTGAGGAATGAATACCTTATCTGAGAGTCTTAGAAAAGCAACTGTGGCTGTAAATGAATTAAAGTTAATTTGTGTGCTGCGAGATTACAGTTGCAGATCACGCATTTTGCTAATATAAACGGGTCTTTGTATTCGTTAAATTATGTTCCTAACTCTAGCACAGATATGAGGAAGTTGGAAACATTACTACAATTCAAACAAAATAGCAGGAAGGAACGTGTAAAAACGGCCCGACACTGGAGCGGCAAGGACACAAGTTATGACCGCATATTCTGGAACGACAAACTGAAGGGAGAAAAATACTCTGATATTATGACAAAGAAACTATCGGAGCGTTGTGATCATTTCATGTTTTAATTAATGCTTGCAGAACTTCGTCAGCACGCAATGAAACCGAAAATAAAATACCAAATTAAGATTTTAGGTTCTCTCAGCGGTGAATTTGTCGATTGGGTAGTATCAACACGTGGATCTTCTTCTATCTGTGCACTTCGGGGCCATTCTGTGCAGTAACAAGTGTTTCAGATGTGAAGTTCGTGGAAATATCAGAATCGTTCAGCAACAATGATCAGACGTAGAAAGATCGACAGACTAAAGGGACAGATGTTTACTATTATACCATTCGAATGGAGTGGGGATATTCCATCAACATTCGAACGTCTACGTGTTCATTCCACGTTCCTTATTCTTACTCCCACACAGATTTCATGGTTCAGCCTCTCTCTTGAAATTCATGCTATACATAAACAAGCAATTCCAGTCTATCATTATTAATTTACGAGTTCAGAAACTCTTTAAAAACCGAAAATGGAAATGAAAGGTCCTTCGCTAGAATGTAACAGTTTACAACATTGACCCTAATTTTGGACTCATTATCTGTAAACTTTCCTCAAGGCACATTATATAAACCTTCAAATTGCCTTTTAAAGTTATAGATCAATTTCTAAACACTTGGAGAACTTGGAATTACGGATAAATCCGAGGCCTTTTATTATGCGGTAAGCAAAAAGCTATTCCTTGTGTGCCGAACTACTACTGCAGTGTCTAGAGCAGTGGTGCTCAACCTGGGGTACGCGAAGACATCTTAGGGGGTACGTGAAATTTAAAAAAAAAATATGATAAACACTGAATAATCAGTAATGTAATTTATTTAATTTATTTTAGATGTAGATTATATACTATGTATAACTTGAATTATACATCAACAACTTTGGGGGTACAAAGTTGAAGATAAATTATATCTGGGGGTACGCGAACAAAAAAAGGTTGAATACCACTGATCTAGAGCATGTGGTCGACTGATAGGTTACATAAAATGAGTTCCTCTTATCTGATCTAATAGCTTTTAGTGACGATATGCAAGAGTTTATTACATTGTGGTTATTTTAAAAGGTGGTTTCCTCTTCAACGTATAAATGCCACATTGGGATGTAATGATATGTAATGTGATATGCCGTGTAGCAATAACAAAACGAATTTCATAATTTTGACGAGGTCTGTAACTTTCTGACGTAAACAAACTGATATTTCATTGACTGCATATAGGATCCAACCTCTTCATAACCCGTAAAATTTTTAAATAATAATGAGAAGTTCAGTTCCTGTCTTAAAGAAAACATAACGATTCTCCTTACAAAGATAAAATGGTTAATGCTGTTAGGAAAATTACATCTGTCAGTTCCAAGAATCATAAAGAACCCATAAACACACACTGTGGGCTAAATAAAGAGTAAGTATATGTTACAGTAAGCGGTGTATGACTTACAGTAAGTAAATACTGTCCTGTAAGAAGGATCATTTTACTCCCGGTGAAAGAGCTGCCGCATTTCACTGAAGAGAAAGCTGGGAGGGCTGTGACGGCTACATAGCCATCAAGACCACAGCTTGCAACTCTTATTATAAGGAGCAGGACTCATGAGTCAGGTAGGCATAAACTTATACTCCGTGTCCGTATTACGTTCGTATCATATTATATTAATGCCAAACAATTCAGTTCGAATCACTCAGCAAAATCACAAATATACCTCAGCTTGGATTCGAACCGGGTTACTAACAAACAGTACTGTAGCTAACAGATAGTGAAGTCGGTGATATCTGACGAGATTTCTTTTTGCACATATAGGCCTAGGCCTGTTTTATATAAGTAAGGGTCTTTTTAACAGCAAACACGAACAGTTATAATTGTTTCAAATATCGCTAACAGACTGATTTTTCTGAACATAAATTTTGCGTATAGAAATTTCTGAGTCGATTCCACAGGTGCGGTTGCACTGGCTTAGATTTCCGTAGATCGCGTTCGCTCCCTGTCGCCCTATTGTTTTCTGTGGTACTTTCCCATCCGCCCCCTGAATGTGGTTTCTGTGGCTTTCGCCAACTCTTCACATCACGGGATTTGTGGTTGTCAGGAAACAAGACCTTGAAGAGAAAGTATTAAAACGCACAAAACCAAAATGTGAAAATATTCAGCACCACCAAAAGACGCAATGCTAACAGATACGATTTAACCACAAGTGTCAAAGCCAGAACAGATTGACTCATTCATTAACTCCACAGTCAATAAAATTGGAAGCACCACAGACATTCAAAAGGAGGGAAATGGAATAGCAACACACAAATATATATATATTTCTGTGCCGAAAGTATAATTACAAAACTGAAACAAGTTTTATATGAAACAGTAAATTTGTACCTCTTGGAGTACACTGAAATTCTAAAAGTGATCTTCACGCCACATAATTCGCTTTGACGTCAGTAGTTTGATCCAGGAAATGCACTAGCGATATTAAAGGCTACAATAGGACCCAATGTCATTTTTTTTAAAAATCTGACAAGCCATTGGTACGGCAATGTTATGCAACAATGCCCCTAGTCCATACTGTTGCAAACATATGTTTCGGATTTCCGTCCTTCTTCTGACTTACATACATATTTTGTGTCTATTTTCTGGAACCTAGAAATCAAATTATTCCTTGAACAAAATTGCCGGCTTCAGAATGAAATAATCGGAATATTTGACGTCGGCTGCCCTAACCACATACTCACATACCCGGAAAAGAATTTAAAGACTGAGAATGATGTGCGATGTGATAAAAAGCAATTCGTGACGCTTCGCGATCAATAAGAGGGTACAGAACCAGCAACGGCCATGTGCAAAAGCTAGCTCAGAGACAGGGGTTTTGATGAGTGACACACAAGATGGAATTGTGATAAATGAAGAACTGGTACTGGAATCGCGGATTATGCCCCGATTCGTTTTGGGAGATAGAAAAAATTCCGTACTGAAAATGGAGTACGTCATTCACTTTCATGATTGATGATAGATTTCTCAACTCGATGTTAAAATAGACTAATATAGAATTACGACAACAAGAGAGAAAATATTAATACCACTGCATTTATGAAACGGTTACTTAAATAAGTCAGAAACGATTTAGCGTAGGCCTATGTGAAATAAATTGTGAACACTTTCAGAAATACTTATAAAGACAATAATTCCTTTACTTCAAATTTTTTCAGTGCAGCTATGTAACGTATACCTTATCATACACCTAGCTACTGAGAGCGTAAGCCATTTTAAATTTAAAATTTAAATAACATTTGAATTCCTGGTTCATATAACGAGGCTGTCAACAGCGTAGACTATATAATGTCGGCTGAAACAACGATATTAAGAAGTAATAACGAGGAAAACATACATGGAAAGCAGCGGTCGTGATATAATTTACGTTTCTGTCCAGGAATTTTACTGGAGTGACTGAGGAAGAAACCAAACAAGCCTCATTAATGAAAGGCTGTCTCTATGCCGAGGATTGAACCCGGGCTAAAGGGGACGAATAAGGAGTGCTAACCACTTGACCCCCGATGTTCAGTACACACTACGTATATTTTAAATATTTGTGTTAATATTATAGGGCAAATTTTTATGATCTATTTATTGTGAAATATGTCGATTCTTCAAAATAACCAGCAAGCCCATTCGTAACAAGTGTGTGTAGTCTACTTTCAATGTTTCTAGACACAAAATGAACTGTTACTTAGGAGACTGAAAAATGTGAACATTAACACGGAAGAGCCACTGCAGCTGATGTTTGAAGAACGAAGTGCCTGTCGGAAAACAAAGAGTGAAAGAGAACTTTAATTATTAATGATAATGAAGAACGATCAGAAGAGGAACAGGACAGATGTTCTGCAGCCGGGAATCAGTGTAAACAGGACGAGTGAGATGTTTCCTAACAAGGGAACTTCTCTTTACAGCTGCCCGCACAGTGCCGTGGCCATAGAGCTGCAGACTTTAAAAATGTGGCTATTGCTTAACATCATCTAGCACAAACGTGGAACTACTACTGAACTCAATTAAGTCTAGTCGGACCTATCACAGAGCCTCGAACCTTTCCTTTATTCCGTACGACAAACGAATTCGCTAGTGTTGAAAAATACGATGGTCTCCTTTACTGCCAATTCATAAACGACGCTGCCAGTGACTAGCACTTTACAGCATCGAATGACGGGGTGATTAGTCAGTAATGAATGATGAGTTGGGAAGGAAGTCGTCGTGACATAATTTTAGGTTCTGTCGAGGCATTTGCCTGGAAGGACTGAGAAAAATTACGAACTCAAGTCAGGATTGGTGTCTGGGTCTAGATTCGATACCGAGTCCTCTCGAATACAAAGCAACTTCTCCAACCACTCAGCCGCGACGTTTTCAAACATAAAAATATTGGGCCTCTTTTTTATTGTATTATACAACAATTATGTTTTTGATTTTTTTTTACAGAATTGTGACCTTTAGTTGTTAGGAGTGGTTGTTTTTGTGGTGGCTGTTCTGATTATGGATGTATCGATTTTGGTGATTTTTCTGCTAGTGACGGTTGTGTTGGTACTTAAAAATAAGTAGTCATATGAATTGTGTTGGTAATTTCAACACAAACAGCTATTGTGATGTTGACATTTGTGCTGATTACAATGGGAGTGGTGATAATGGTGACAAATGCAATCATCATAGTCACACCTGAGGTTGAATTGATGGAGGTTAATTTACTGGGCACGGGTATTGAAGAAGTCAAAGAAAGTACTTTACATTCTTCCAGCAGTATCAATACCAGTTGAGCCATTTCGGTATTTTGAAACATCATATCCCTTAGTCTTACATCAGCGTTGTAATTACTACTTGTACGACCAAGCCGCAACTCTAGTAACACTTTATCGATTCTTATAGGAAAACTGCGTGATAATTATCGATTGTCGTTATTAAGAGACAAAAGTTTTGGGAGAAGTTTGAATAAAACAGGCCATTGGTCAGCAGGAGAATGAACTAATAAATTAGAATATATCGGATTGATATATAAATACAGAATGTGAATTCAGAATACGACTGAAAATTCTACATTCTTAATATAAAACATATACTAAGCCGAACAGGCAGAATGCAACCTAATTAAATGGTTCTAATTTAAAGATATTTAATGTCAGGATTGATACTGCAAACATCAGTGGCTGTTACTGTTTGCAGCGTCAACATTCAGCACTGTGATTGTGCATCATTACACTTACAGACGTTCTTTAAAATTCTGAATAAAAGTATTATATATTATTCCAAGATTCATCAGAAGACAAGAGTTTCATAAACAGGGTCGTCTAGAAATGAACCTCAAATTTATCTCATAACTACTTAATAAATTCAAGCACTCCTTATTCCTTAAACTTTATTGAAAGAAATTGTTTGCAGAGACATTTAAAAACTATTACTTAATCTTAAATGTAACGTCTCATGATAAGTAACATCAACGCATGACGTAATCTATCACAATAAATCATTCTTTTGTTAAATGTTTAATGCATTTAGACCGACGATACAGGTCTCCGCGAATCTTACGCGGCAGGTTGGCGTATAATAATTCAATTCAATTCAGTTAATCTATTCGTCTGCGTGACAACAGCCTAGCAAGGGCAATTATAGTCAGGCACAAATAATATTAATATAACCAGGATTCTTCGTCTTACAGCGTATCAAAAGAAGCATCAAACGTGTGGAGCTACCTCAGAATATTTACAAATAGTTTCAAAAACAATAAATCCCCACTCCCAACAAGCATATATCTAAATACGAACATGACACTTTATATAACAGAATTATGTTATAAAATTAATAAAAACAATCAATTTATGTTAATTATTTCTGTCGTACTTAAGTAAGCTTACATGTATGCATACAACTGTTAATATTTTAAGTAACCTGTGCGTATTAATCAAACCTGTCTATTATTGTTTAGACTAAAATAACAGGAATTTCATGCTTGTTGTATTGAAGTTTCACAGTAATGATGGCTGGAAGGTATGGACAGAAATCAAAGATTATTTATATTACTGGGACATCAGTAAACAAGGAAACTGCGCGCAAATACAAAGCGTAGTTGTTAGTCTCGTGTTTCAAAATCTGTTTGCGAAGCGCCTTTTAATAACGTGTAAATGTCACTCAAAATTGTGCATAGCTTAATAACATGTGAATATATGTGAAATTTTTATACAAATAATCAAATTTGTATTGTCCTTTATTTATAACATGTAAGATTTTAATACTCGCACATTGAAATGGCTTAAATCTAAATTTTTACCTTGTACACTTGGGAAATAATTTTGACATAGCTTTGGTAATATTTGTGCGAGGTGCATAAAGATTATGGACAAGCTATTTTCATGTGTTTCCGCTATGTTTATGTGGGTCGTCACAGCAATATTTTCGAGATGGAAAAAGTCAGTCAATAATGAAAACTGAAAAACAGTAAAGAAAGAAATATACAACAAAAATTCTCGTTTGTGACGTACCGAGAGTAAATAAGAATGAAAACCCTAGACCCACTGAACTCCCATTATACATATTGTATTAGGAATGTTAACTATGGGATGGACAATCAGGGCCTCTGACTGCTCGTACACTGAGGTCACTAATTTGAATCTGTTCTCTCCTGCGTAACTGAGCTCATCTGCAACATAATATCTACACAAATTCCAGTGGAAGTACCAAATGGTATAGAAAATATACAGGATTAAATCACTGAAGTGCGTATCAGTCAACAATTTCAGAGACACAATCCTTATCGTTATTATAAAATTACGTTTATTTCGTTCGAACATAGGATGAAACTTATGGTTTCACGCTGAATTAATTTAGAGGGCACCATTTTGTTATCATAACAATGTATTTTACACGATGTTAGCTATAAAATTGCTTGATTAGCAATCCTCCACTTACTGGAATGATAATGATAAACCGACTACTTTCTGACTCGTAATAGTCCATAATTCGTAGTCTATATTAACCGCCCATAGGTGTGTGCCTCAGACATATAACTCTGTTAAATCAAATGTTGCCATCCATGTCTCTGAACAAGTTAAAAACAAAACTTACAATAAATAACGCGATCCAACAGACAAGGTTTAGATCGGATAATTCAGTAATTCATTATTCTACGAACGAAGTGATCAACGGACTTGATATACGCTGGGCTGCAGAACCGCCAGGATTACCAAGTAGACAGCCGTCGGCTCAACATTGGTTTGCACTCCGGTTAATTAACAGTGGACACATCCGCCTACAGTACCCGTCCTGCAGCTACAGCAACACACACATCATGTGTACTGAAGGTCAGTCGACATAGTCAGTGTGACATTGAGAAGAAAAAAATACGAAAAAACAGATGTGTTCTAATGGGCCAGAAATATGGGCACAGCCTCCTATGCACATATATATCTTCCTGTTGGAAGTTTGAGCGGATTGTCAATACGAATGAAATTATATCTTTCTCACAGCCACTTCAAACTATATTAAATTTGGTATATTAAATTTAGAATATGTGTTTTAAGAGGGCATTTTAACATTACTAGAAACGTAGTGTAAATAAACATGCACGTGTGGGTGCAAGGTCAAACCGCTGGTGTTTTATCGACAAAGTTTAAGGTCAACTCCCTATTAATACAGGTTTAAAGCACTGTGTAACGATTACCCACACTCCAAAAAATATATTCACATTTAAAAAAATTACACCAACAGTTATGTCCAAACACTGGGCCTACTTATTCCACTACACTTGCATATTAAGGTCGGAAACAGTCTAACAACATTTGGAGAGAAAAAAATGTGAATGATACACAAGGGTTTTTAGATTTACCTCAGTTGTATCTTGGAACACGCTGGAAAGTCGTTCATTTTTTATAGGATCTACTTATACAGACTGATTCAGTGTTCCGACAGAATACCCAAGGGCAGATCATTAGAAGCAGAAAATGTAAATAACCTTTTTCAGATTCGTCACCGTTTAACACTAAGTTTCTACGACGATGTAACTCTGAATAATGTTGATCATTTGACGTGGCGCTCATCGCTGATACTCAAAGTAGTAATAGCTCGACTGAGACGAACAGAAAGTACTCAAAAATAAGTACCATGAAATTACGATTTAAAATTGCTACAAATGCCTGATATTTCTTTTCTTTATTGCAAATAAGGAAATCAATTAATATGCTAAAACTAACTGCTCCTCTCTTGTGAAAGTCGACAATAACAGTAATGAGATATAACAACGTGAAAACCGTCGTAGCTCTGAAATAGTGGAAAATCCGAAGACAAACTTTATTTTTGCTCAAAATTGTCTCAAACCTCCCCACCTCCATCAGGTATTGCACTAGGGCTCTGAATAAATATGTATGGTTGCACTGCATGAATAATAACAGGATATGCAGGGTTAGACTACCGATATAGGTCTATATCGAACTTTGCAGCCGAGTGGTTAGATCTCCTGCCTTGTAGTCGGAAGGTCAGGATCTCAAATCTCGGCCCGGGGGCTATCCTTCCAGGGAAATGTTGACGTAGTACCTTAAATTATTCCAGGAAAGATTATGTCCATATGATTTCCAGTTCATTATTTATTCATAATCCTGCCTTTCGACGTTTTATAGTTCGAGTTACTGACAGCGTTGTTACATACAGCACAAATAAACACAAATCGATGTGGATATGGTCTGAATTACAACTTACCTCCTCTCACCTCACACGTCAGGACGAGGTCACTGCCTTCAGTAAGTGGGCCCACAACAGGTGTGCTCACATCACGCCCCGAATTTTGGAAAATGAGCAGTTGGTGTGGTGGAACTGTAATTCAGAATAAATACTGTTAGTATTTAAATTTCGTTAACACCATTAATCGCATGCACTAAGTAGTCTGAGATTCGCTTCTCGGTTACAGCTATGATAACAGCGTCTCATTTTTTGTACTATCGTAGACAGCTGCACACCTGCGTTAATTTATAAAGCGCTATTTTGACAACTAAAATTGTACCGAATCTCATACCAGGGAAAAATGGTTAATTAACCTTCAACATTTTAAAATTTCTGCAGTCTGAGTTTACACTCTCATAAAGTATGTTTTAATATCAACGTATAAAGGACGTTTCTGTGTTGTAAGAATTACGTACACGTAAAATGGTCACGTTTATTTTAAGAAATGTAGGAAGAATCACTATAGATTCTACGGAGAATCGGTGTAATATAAATGACGACACAAAATTTGCAGAAAAAATAGTTAATGTTTGAGATCATTAGGGTGAGAAAGTAATGCTGTGTACCTTACTTTACTTTACACTTACAGGCTTTTATAAAATTATACATGGGGAAATGTTACACTTTCATTGTCCGATTCACTTCCACAAAAAAGTAATCGTCTTCAAGACTTTTGAGTATGTTTTTAAGCACGCGACCTCAACTGCCGACGTGCCTATTGTGCAGATGTCAAAGTCAGGACTCAGTATAAACTGATTGTATTTTAAAAATATTTTTTTCAATTTTGTTATTCTCTTTGCCGCAGATTTGTGCTGACGGTATGCAATAATCACGCCATTAAGCTTGCAAGACCGAACTGAAATGGTCCTATTGTGTGGACGTGACGGATGGACACAGAGAAAAATAGTTGCCGAGTTCAATGTAACCATCCGGAAACCATCCGTTCGTCCGAGACACTTGGAACATAGGCAACAGTTCGATTTACGTTAGTGATAAATAAAACAAGTATTTCGAAGGTAACTAATGCACGATAGCAAGATTGAAGGTAATAAATTATTTAACTTTTGTAAACAAGGTGATGAACATTCAAGTTCCATAAAGAAACTGAGATATTCTTTGACAAGCCGAGTATACAACTTTTCAAAGAATATCCTACATCACATACTGAGTGAGTGAATAAATTATTTATAGGTTATGGGCTGCATGCCCCAAACCAAGTGGGCTTATCAGGGTTACTCTGAACGTATTAAAATATGCGTAGACAAATTTAAATATTCTCCTAACATTTATCTACAGGGACTATGGCACTGTGGAATACTTTATCAAACCCTCTAAGCCGAAGTTCGTCTAAACAATATTAAGACTCCAGTTCGTACCTATAAAAAAGGGTTCTGTGTCACAAATGTCAACTGGTCACTGTGTCTGAGGGAAGAAATTCCTGTTTATAGTGAGAGTCCTAACGATACCCATAAATAAAAAATGCAATTACTGATTGTTGAAACAGATGGGATTGTGTTTTGTGATGGGGGGGGGGGGGTCCCCCCACAGACAAGCTACAAGGCAGAAATACTGTTCAGCTCGTTGTAACACTGATTAAGCGTAATAAACATTGCAACAATAATCTTGGTATGGATTCCAAATGTATAAAATGAAAGACTCATCACGAACTAAAACGAAGAACGTTGTATGTTCCACCCAAATAGGCTATTCTTGCATCAAAATAATGAACAAGTGCATTATTGATACAATAAAATTTTTAATTCAAGAGGTTATGAATATTTTGTCATTTACGAGTTAATGACCAGAATATTGCAGTATGCTCTTTTGTCATCAAAAAACATTTGTGTTAGAACGACCACCATACCATCCCATAACATATAAAATACAAACTGCTCTTGTGTATAACAATCATAAAACGTTCTGTCCATCGTGTGGTAGAGTTGGTATACGCAATATTTTAGATGTGGTCAGTCATCCCATAGCCTACAAACAGAAAACGGAGTTTCGGGAGTTTGATCTACCACCGCCTTCGTGCGTTCTGTTTGGAAAGAAAAGGGAAAAGAAGAATACTCTTCTGTAGTTTTCATACTTACAAAGACAAATGGGGGCTGGATTTAATGTAATATTTCATAATCTACAAGCATAAATGATGGTTTAGAAGACTGATATGTCCCAGTGTTTAGAAAAACTGTAATTGCACTCATCCTTTATAAAACTACCATTTATTGAGCAGAATACAAATCAGACTTTTAATTTAACAACAGAATACAAATAAAACAAATATAATGTGTACACATAAAATACAGACGAACCACCCAAAGAGAAGAATGGTGGATCAGCAGAACAGTCCTAGGCACCTCTGTCGGTTCTCTGCCCCAATTCTAAGCCACAAAAAGACTGACCTAATTTAGTCCAAAAAAGTAGGAGAGACGTTACGCGTCCGACCACCGGGCAGATACTGACTCACACCGCATCGCAAAACAGGAGGAGACGAGGGAGCACTCTGACGGGAAATGGCAAGGTTAGACAGAACAGGTTGATAGAAAGGAAAGGCACGAAAGTACAGAGTGGGACAAAGGTAACGTCACAAAACAGAGAATGAAAATACACAATCTTTCAAGTGAACTGTATGCAAAACCAAGTAAACTTCTTAGCTAAAAGATATCACGTTTGCTTTGAAAAATAAATTACATTCGATCTCACATGTTTTGTTGTTTAATTCGATTTCAGTATATTTACTCTTTCTAATATTGTTTAAACTCTCTTTATCGGCAGGATGCATATGAAATTAATATAATATAATCAACGGTATTCTTTTTCCCTTCGTAACATTCGTTCATTGCAAAGCAGAACAAGTCACATACTGTTCAGAAAGTCACCGTTCTTGTAATCAGAATTCTGATGTGCACTGTGTACAGAAAAAACCTTTCCTGGCCGACTGAGTCTTGCCGGTTGCGTCTGTGGATTGTTGAGAACTGCAGCTCGAACTGAAACTCTGCTTGCGGGTCATGTACAGTGAGTCAGCCATTCTCTTCACTGGCGCTCCTGCTGCTCAGTTAACTTAAAGGACTTACAGACAAACTTGGCGTAAAATAATCGTGTTTATTTATTCCGTATCAAATTACAACTTAAGGGCATCTTATTCAAGCTGTAGGGTAGTGAAATATATGAGGATACCAGCAGAAAGAGATAAAGAACATACAACCCTGCCTAGAGACCTATTCGAAAATGTAACCCATTTAATCCACTGATAGGAGACTTTGCGAGCATCAGACCGTGAAGTCACAGTGTTACGTTTAGCACTATGAGAATATAAAGAATGGGAAGCAATGTTTGTTTCCCATAATACTGAGTTTTATCGCGAACCAAATATGGGTTCGTACACAAAGATTGTGTATCCTCAAAACCTCGCTCATAATCGCAGAAATTTATTTCATTGTACTTATAGAATTTTAACGAAAACTAAGTTGATCATTTACCTGACAAGTTTATTACCGTTAAACAAATTGGAAGCAGAAAATTGTATTTAAAATTAACTTTTATAGATTAATACTTTACTTTTTAAGAGCTAGAAGGGTCTCACTCATCCACTCACTCTATAGAGCACGGCTTGTCAAAGAATAAACACATTCTTTATGGAACCTGAAGGTTCATCACCGTGTTCACAAATGGCTCCCACCGGACTCTATCTTGAGGTAACTGCTTCCAGTTCCCTCCATCGAGCCCTCTCGCCCTAAGGTCCAGCTTAACGTCATCCTCCCACCTTCGCCCAGGTCTTCCAATATTATTGCAGAGAAGTATATAATCAGATTAAAGTTATTAAATTACCATGTTTCGAAACTACCAATTACAATTTCTAATAACAGATCATGGAATTGATAGTAACCATAATGTGTTATTAAAATACTTTTATATCCCTAAAATTACCCCACCTCTACTTAGGGCGTAATGTATTTGGTCACTAAGTCAATACTGCAGTACGAAAATAAAAGTCTGAAGAATGGATCTTATAGAAACCTTTTTCTGCATTGCAGTAGTGCAACAGATTGAACAAAACTGAAAGAATTCTTACTAGAGATGGCGGATTTGGCCATGGGTGGAATCCTGTCTTTCAGTTCATCGAACAACGCTGACCAACAGTTCAAGAGGTCATGCTGTCTGACGTGCCCCAGGAGAGTCTCAAGAAGCTGGAAAGAGGTCAGGAAACCCGATCCAAATCGCAAAGGAAGACACTAATTGCTCAGAAGGAAAGAAAACCACTTTCCCCATTTCACAACCTTAAAACCCAAATAACAGTTCAAATGCTAATGACTACGAAATACAAAATACATATGTCTATCGTATTTTAAACATTTTCGCAGTTTTAAAGCTCTTTTATTTCTAAATCCCCGTAAATACTAGCGTCGAAGATACGGATTTCTTTGATGATCATGAAGAATTAAAACCGTCTACAACTCTCATAATTTAGAAATTAGGCAGCTAATGTGTCCAGCGTCACCACTACATCCAGGCGTCAAATCCTATCACAATTACCAGACTCTGGTTTACAACTCACATTCCAGTAACAGCTCTAGTAAAGCCTTACTAATTCTGGTTTTTTTCTATCCCATAAGTTAGTAAGAATACGTATTTCCCTTTCCGAAAAAAATTCCCTTCCTGATATGGTTTTGTTCAAATAAACTGTATTGATATAATGAAACAGTTTATTATTACGACAGTCTTATGAATGAACATTTTGATTTACCACAATAGAGCCATACTCGCTTAATGTATTAAATGGCTAGGAAAACTTAATGAAGATACGTCGCGATTTTCCTATACAGACAGGTTAATATCGCCTACCAATCGCATGGGAACACAGGAAAGGAGAACACTGAACTAAAGGACCTTTATATATAAAATATTCAGATTCCTACAAGAGGTGAAGACTATTCCATGAATATATTTTGATACCCTATGTAAGTGTGGCTGCACTGAAGAACGGGCCCTGTGGCTGACTCTGAAATGCTTCATTACGTAGAATGTTTCCTTCCCTTGTCTTCATTTTGCATTAGTCCCATCATTCTTCATTACTGAATTACACATAAACTTCAACACGAAAACACAACCTTTCTCTTCTATCGTAAATCAAACAACATTGATGGGTAATAAGTGTCCATAGTAGGGCGTTAACATAAAAAACAGAGCTGTGGTGCGACGCAATAAATTCTTATCAAATACATGTAACAGTTTATTTCAATGTAACATCATCATCTTACAGAGAACTGTCTCAATTTTATTAACCTAGTGCTAAAATTTCTGGATGCAAACATATCCAAGTTAATTGTCAAGTAGCTTCTCATAAAATTCTTTCTCTTGCCTGCACAGTAACTATTATGGCGCACGACTAAACAAATATTTTAAAATTAAATTTTAATTGTGCCTCAGGTACTCTGATTTGAAAAGAAAGACGTGCTTCTTATCTGTGAAAACAGTGACATTCAGTCTCAACCCATAGATCATGGAATGCACAAAGGTTTTGTTACCGCTACTTTAACCTGCTGCATCAAATTGCTGAACTTTGATAAATTTGTAAACGTTGCAAAATAAATCACGAATAATTTTATTCAGTTTGATTCATCAATTGTAGCATGCATTATATCTGTTGCCAACGCTACTCGTAAATTCACGGTCTCATCTTAGAAATTAAACTCCGATTTGATTGGCAAGACATATAAATGTAACTTTGTAAAATATGAGTTCTCTTTATCAAATCGTTTAATGTACGTAAAATTGAAATTTATTTACGTCGTTACTCAAATAACGGAAATATTACTTGGAACGTCAGTAGTGAAAAGAAACAGTAAAGGTACTTTGGAAAATGAAAATGTTTTTGTTTTAACTTAACGCGTTGGAAGCCTATCATATAAACCGAGATTAGTGAAGCTTTGATACTTGTCAGCTTTCCCTGTAATTGAAATACAAAGAAGCCATCTGTGTCCACACGCAGGGGATCTCATCAAATTTTCATGCATTCCTCGAGTCATGGGATTTCCAGGTCACGTTTACCTCTTTTGAAGCACGAGTCATGTTAGAGGATACAGAAATCCGGGCATTGACACATCTGTTAGCTAAAGCAAACAACATTTTACAGTGAGTTGTGATTGCAATGAGATTAGGCACAGCATGCCTGCAAAATAATTCACTGATCCAAATTTGAAATTTTAAGATGATGGTGAGATATAATTTGTAAAACTGTTCCATCTAACTACAAGAAACAAGATTGAACCTCAGTCTCCTTCCTGACACCTTCTTTAAGACATAAGTAGAACATCAACTAACTTAACTGAACTGGTGACCCAAAAAGTACAACAGACCCTGCATATCAAAACCTAGTTTTTAATCTATTTTCTTAATATCCTTGTTGGGGTAACGAAATTTTCCATTTTCAAAGTATGCAAAATTAGCATTAAATGAAGGACTTAATACCCCCGTGGGACGTGTTTCTCCACCCCTGACACAAGCCATCATGAAAGCAGCCTTTATATCCTGCCGTACATTGTCATTTATATGTGAATTGAGTTACGTTGTTGACTATCACTTTGAAGTGCCTGAATATGTTAATGGCGTTTACTTGAGAAGAGACTGCAAAGAATAATTCATCAGTGTGTGTAGTCCGTTATTCCGCCCACAGTAAGGTGTGACAAAACGTACTCAATAATGCAAGAGCGACCTATTTACTACTCTATCCCATTTATTCCCTCTTAACTTTCGCCGTCCTCTCTAAATACCCACCTACAAGTTCAGAGACTGACGGCCTCATGTGTAACCAATCTGCTTGGCAGCTCTTCGTCTCTTTGAGCAGTAAATGCAACAATGACGCGGAAGGGTATTTTGTATCATCCTT
>NW_019059543.1:1035785-1051406 GCF_000696155.1 Zootermopsis nevadensis | reverse complement strand
AATAGTATGGAAACAGTGGCTAAGAGTTGGAATAATAGTACGTATCTTAAATGTCAAATCCGTGTCAATCCCAAAGCATGACCAGTATTGATACTGGAAAGATTCTTGGGGAATCAAAAACTTTCTTTGATTCTATGGTTTCGGTGACGTCAAAGCAGATGAGAAGACGATTATGAATGATGAGCTAATAAGGAATTGGAAAAAGACGAAAATTGACTATTATTAAATTTTTTATGCCTTAAAATTTCGACAAGAAAGCCTGAAGGAAACCACAAAAAGTCTCAGTCATTATAAGCAGTGACCCAAAAGATATTATAATGGGATTCCTACAGAATACAGATCTAGAATAGAACCGTTTACAACAGCCTACTCGATATTTGTATTAAAAACGATAAATTATGAGTAACGTGAGGTTATAACATTAAATACTCTTGTTTCCATGTTAACAATTAGTATTCCGGTGTGAATAATAATTCAGTCGTTTGTAATTTATAATGTATAATCGTGAGTAATGCACCACAAACACGTGTAACTGCTCGCGAATCAAGTGAAAACTTCTCGCAATCATTAGTTTTGAATATGAATAAAGAAAGTTTTCTTTGCCGGCTCTGTAACCACGAGCCTTAAAAGTTCCATTATTTAAGCAATTTTTTGGTTGCGAGATGGCGTAAATCTGTCCTTCCAATTTCAATTACAGCGTTCTAGACCTTTTACAGACCTCGCACCATATCAGCCACCTTTATCGACTCGCGGCAGCAACCACGTATTAAATGACAATTTATTGAAGACGCTACTAACTTACTATTCCAAGAAAACTGACACATAACTCAGTCATTTTTTCCGGCAGAACAAGTCACCAATAATACGCGTCTCATTTCTGGATCTGGTGTTTTTCATTAAACTAAGCACGACGAAGTTAACAATTTGTTTTCAGAAATCAGATAATTCTTCTTAAACATACAGAACACAGTATTCTGAAAATATAAGCGGGCTGCACAAACAAAAGTCTCATATTCACAACCCTTGAATTAGCTTCAGGCAATTTTTTCAAGATTTCGGGATATACGACAAAATGAATGTTTCTCCAGTAAAAATAGAATCTTGGTTTATTAGAGGCAGTTTTATAGAAACGATGAGAGACCTCGCACACCTTCAACACGGTGTATTTTCTGAAATCAAATCTACATAAATTAGCTTTACACTGGTGCACGATCTAGGAATAACAGCTACAAGTTTGTTTACTTATACGCTTGTGCATGTGAACACGGCTTGCCCCGCCTGGCTGGGTCCGTGGATAAATTAACACGTTTAACGATCGTATTGCTTAAGTTAGCGCTTGCTAATTCTCCCCAAGGGAGCAGGTTATATCAGCCGAATCCCAGAACCGCAATTAGCGAAGAAAACTAGATGCTGCTCACAACTACCTCAGCTTTAACATTGAGGAGACTCTGCAGTTCAATCCCGCAGTCTCTGTCTATATTTGCATGTCTTATACATGTGACTTATCGGTACATAAATTATCGACACTTAAGCCGTAAACTGGACTATAATTTTAGGGTGGAAATATGATCTCTATTAAGCATGGTCTATAGATGCTAAATCGCCGGTCTGAATCCTATTCGGGGCGTGTATATATGTCGTCCATAAGTAGCGTTTTATTCTGCCCTTGGATTCTCGTGAGCCCTCTCATCCTGTCGAAACACTTTTCAGACGAAATATTATAACTGAACCTCCGCACATGTATGCATAAGATGGCTTATGTTTCACTACACACGTGCTTAAATAAAGAAACAAAAATCTCATATCCGATTAGGCTACTACAAGAGATTAATAGACATAAACATACCAGGAAGTGACTGGCTACGAGCTGGGCGATCGGAGTTCGATCCCCGACAGAGGAAGAAGGTTTTCTTCTAGGCTCTGGGACCCACCAACCCTCCTGTCCAATGTGTACCTGACTCATTTCCCGAGGGTAAAGCGCCTAAGTGTAAACACTAACATGTAACGGGATGGTTTATTTTTTACACATAACAGGGCTTAAGTTTGAATCGAAGTTCATCACTTAAGAAAATCTAAGTGTAAAAATATTACTGTCGTCTGGGATGTCGAACCGTCCAACCTGGTACACGGCGCAATATTCCAGAATACATCTTCATACTCGTCGAGGTAATAACTTAAAATCTCACAAATCTAAGTAAAAAGTTCATATTAAATGTTAATTTACACAAGAAATCTGTAACGCAACGGAGATACGTTCTGGTATTCTAACTGTTTGATGTGTTCCAAGTAATACATACGTATCAGTAGTACACTAAAATACACATATGTTCCAAAAAATTATTTTATTTTAATATAACCTCGGATTTTTAAATTTATTCAATCTCTTCGTTAAATCTGCTTTCAAGACAGTGACAGTCAAATACTAATCCGAATTTCACGTACATAACATTCAACTTTCTATGAAAATTTCAGATTTCGTCTGCAGGATTTTACGTTAGTATGGTGTTAAAATCAAAGACAATGAGACTGACGGGAGAAAAAGGTAGAAGTGGCTGTGAGTAGTGCAGACTATATAAAATTTTAATCGAAGCCTGAGCGGAAGAGACCACTTTGCAGACTGTGGCGAGAGGAGGCGGAACGCATTAGAATATACGTTCTAATGGCGCGTTAACACGGAATGAATCTTTCAGTTAAAAAAAAGGGCGAGCAATTTCTTGACCAGCTGAGCGACCTCTGAATTCTGTAAAGCTCGGCTGCACTGAGTTCATGGATTAATTAGAGAAACAAGAAGTTTTTGGAGAAAATTATGCAGTGCCAAATATTAATGTATGCCCCTGAAAATTAGTAGATTAATTGGATCAAGAACAAATGTTCAGAATATCCGGCGGCGTCAGATATCCATATCTCCAAAAAGTGATTGAAATGTCTGATAAGTTTAGGCCCACATCTAATAATATATGAAGATAAATTGGAGTTAGCCGCCTTTACTTGCAACCCGCACGGATCGATTTGCGTGCAATGCCTGGCATCTCAAGACGGGAGCAACGCCAGGCAGTCACAGCGTGATGAATTATCCGCTGTTTCGAATCTGTCGCAAGAATCATTAGCGTTACATGCATACACCTTCCTCTCCGTCCTACTTTGAGCTTCTATAAAGCTTTTCGCCTAATTTAACGAGCTTTTGTTAACTCTAGAGGAGAAGTAAGTAATCTGCCTCTATATATAGCTTCGTATGTCATCGGCAAGATGCCCAACTAGAGGCAGCTCCTTGCCCGGATTAATGACTTCTTATCTTCAAGAGTCTTTACAGTCCAAGAGCCTCACGCACACTAGAGACAGATATAATTCAAACAGTGAAGCACACACAAACACAGGTAATTGCTTCTACAACAAACACGAAAGCTACACTGTTCATATCGTGACACCATAATCTTACACCCATCAGTTACCGATTTCGTTAGGAGGAAACGGAACAGATATGCTGTGTCAGTCATTAGTGTTACAGAACATTTGTAATTCAGGAATGAATCGTCTAATTCCAAAATGACATATATAAGATTTATGTCAACATGTCATTAATGCAATAATAATTCTACCCGTTGTTATATACAGGTAGGGAACACGACCTCGCACTGTAAGGAAACATAAAACATCGATTGTATAGTAACAGCCAAGAATATTATTGTCCTAACAAGAAGCATGATATTTCGTGTAATTTTTATGAGTGCCTTGTATACATTTAATTCATAATAGGGAAGGCGTGCTCGTATGAATTACTTCACGGGCGTTGCATGTACTAAACTACAGATAGGATATAATTAAACTTGATAATGGGGTATTCACTTAAAGCTGAATAAAGAATTTAAATTAGTACAGATAAAGGAAGCATATACTTCAACTTAACCTTCGAAACACGATGGTATCAATATATACCGCAAGCTTAAACAATCACAAATGCTGCATCTTGCTTACTGAAGGTTTTTCTTATATGGGGGGGGAAGGGGGGTCAAGTAATTCTTATAATAAACAGAGAAAATTTCTTTAATCAGCATTTTTAAAATAATCCTGTAACGGATATGCATTTTTAACGTAACGGCTGCATTTTTAATATTATTTACACGAATTCAGGGCTTAAAACTATTAAATAAAGCTAAAGTTTCAGTATATCATTTTCCTCTTAAAAATCCCATCGTATAAAATATTTGGACATTAAATAAAATGTAGTTCCCATGACGTTCTACATGTTTACTATACGTACTCTTCAACGTAAACTTATTTAGTGAATATTTTACCAGATACTCCGTAAGGTACCTATGTGCAATGCGGTAACTATAGAGGAATAAGCTCTCCAACCACATGTTTGCGTTTGTAGTAACTTCGCATTATGGCCACTGAGGTGTGAAACTGGTAATGCATGACTTGTACACATAGTCAATTTCGTCCGAATATTTTAATACGAACACAGAAATTTTCTTATTAGAATGGGACTTTCATAGATAGAAATAGACCTATGTATGGTGCCGTCCAATGGCATTCATTACAGAAATATTTCAATTTTTGCCCACGTACGAATATTTCATCGCCGCCCGATAAAGACATGTATCGATATAATACAGAAAGGTAGTTAATTAGGAAGAAAACAGTTTGTTACAATGATATGCATGATTTTCTTAATATGCTGTCAGTAACTGAAGAATATGATATTTTAAGAACAATAGACTGGGAAATTAAAATATAAATCAACACCTTCAAGGAGTCGTGCATGAAAAGAATCAAAATCACGAACAGCTGACCTAGGCAATCCACACGATTATACACACAATTAGTTCCAAAGAAGGAATGAAGGGATAAAGGGAGCGAAATTACGAAATAAAATAAGAAACGAGATTTATTCCTATAATAAGTTCATAACCAGGTGCCCAAAAATTAAAATAATTTCATGGTCAGACTATCAAAACCATCAAAATTTGCGCAAAATTTTTATCCTATATCAAATGGCGGTATTCGGCTTATCTTTTCATTATTACAAACCCTATTAAATTCATCCCGGTAATAACCGATAACATTCTTTGGCATAAGAGGAACTTACGACACTGCTGCACCCACCCTATACTTAACAGTATACGCATGAAACCATACATACACTCAGTACGTACAAGCATAAACGCATGCTTTCAAAAGCATATACACGTATACATACATATATACATTCATAAATACACGTACTTCAGCACTTAAATTTCCTTTTAATACGAGCGGCAGAAGTGAGCATTCATTCGAGCTCTCTGATTTATTGCAGCAACAGTTCTTTGTGATTCACAAAAATGTAAAAGTGTAACGTCATATGTGTTCCCGATCATAAACTGTGTTCATTCCCGAACATTAATTCGTATCAAAATTGTTTGTTGGAGACCGTGAGGAATTTAGTGATACACATCCTGACAAGGAAGTACCGATTGAGACAATTCATCGACTGGTAACACACAATTTCGGGACACAGGAAATCCTTGTGACAGTTGTTCATCGAGCGACGAAATATCTGAAATTACGGACGAATTCAAGCAGAGAATCAGCTGGAACAATAGAATTCGGCTGCGAGGATTCAAAATGCTATTGGTTTCGTCTCTTTGTGTGTTATGGCGGTCATGTGTAGTTTTAGGGTCGCGTTTTAAAAGGCATATTCTGTATATAGAAGTGGGCATCTCTTATAAAATATAAACAGAATTCTTAACTCAATTCTGGAAAGGAAGGCATCCCAACCGCTGCAATGAAGGATATTACAACCCTAAGGGAAATACGATATTATTATACTATATCTATCTTCTATCACATCTCTTAGAATGATAACGTTATGCAAGAGCTGTTTCTTGTTGAATCTTCTACTCGGGTCGAACCTCGATTTCCATACGCTGGCTTCTCTTAGGTATTAACTAACTTTATGGACTAAATTTTTTCTTGAATAGCGGTTAGTCAATCAGCTGGCCAAGAAATTCTTCGCCATTTTATAGAATTCGAAGTTTCAATGACGATGTTCAAAGATCCCGCCAATGGAGCCAGATTAATTTAGTTTATATCTTAACACCCTGTTTCGCTGAGGTCCACTTCAGTAATATTTATCCATCTATGAATATGTGTCTCGAAAGGTTTCTTCGCTTATCATTATCTGGCTATACTTTTGTAAGCTCAACAGTTTCATTATAAGGAAATACCATGAAATATATTAAAACTGACATCATTAGGAAGATACTATGTATACTGAGATAATGATATGTTAAATTCTACTCCGCACTCAGTCTCTTATGTCTCCTATGTCTTCTTTCTACGTATAATAAATTACGTATTTCTTAATGTTCATCTAAATTTTAAATTATTTGGTTCTATAACCGGCGTAATATACATAGGGAACTCGGTCGGAAAGCCGGGATTTATAACTATTTTAACCGGTAGCAAATTAATTCGTTAGACTCCACTGTCACAGCTTACGTTTTGCTTTCAAAAACTCCGACATAAAATAGTTTTCCTGTTGATAATATGTTCGTTGAGATTGTACAAGCTATTTTATTTTATAATATTTAAGGTCTGCTCTATTATGTGAGGCTAGAGGGAACAGTTTGTACAATTACCCCAGACTTGGAACCGTGTAATAATACAATGAAATCTTGAGTGAGGTATGAGAAATGAAACATGTGATGTTGACTTTGAATCGTATACGTTTTCATAACCCTGGTGGTAGTCGTTTAAATAATTTCAAACTCGCTCTGCTTCAGTCCTTTGTACTTCGTGGTAGTAGGTGGAGGAAGTGGGCGTTAAAGGACGATGACGAATGCAGACGCTATGTTACCGCTGTAATGAATCATACATTTCCATCTGGGACCTTATTAAAATAAAATATAGCACTGTAATCGCGACCCTTCCAAAGTATATATTGATAAAGACCTAGATTCTTTAACAAAATTTCGTAAAAAATTTTATGCCCTCCGCCCTCAATTTTTAAAAATAGTTTTGTGTCCGCATTCGTTGGTTTTGATAAAATCGAGTCGGAATTGTTTAGTATTAAACTGCAAATGGATAGCCAATGGTTATGTAAATTACACTAAACTGAAAAATCCCAAAGCCGTTTCTATGTAATTACTAAATGTTTCTAAATATTTCTGTTTCTTGAAACTGGTTTCGATTTAAAAAGGAAATCCATGCTATAAAATAAAAAATGTGTACATAATCACTGTAATCGTGTCGACGTGTTTAAATCAATCAACGACTCAAGTCTGTGTGACTTATTTGCTTTAATTATTTCAGAAAATATATGTGTGAAGTGAAGAGAAATATGATTAAATGTAGGTAAAGTATAACTGTCTTTTGCAGTCTGATTTGAAATAGTAAGAATATGAAACAACTATAAAGGAATCATTATAAATATTATTTATCAGAACTAAAAAACAATTAAGCCAAAACCCACTCATAAAATTAAAAATTAATTCGCCAACACAAATCCTTTCAAATTTTCCTTGCTTGAGACTGTACTAATAAGTTTAAATCATTTAACTGTCAACTGATTTTAAATCATCTATAACGATTTATTTAAATTTCAAAGCCCTGATAATTGTTATCACTGATCGTTCATAGACGAGAATGAAATATATTAATTTGTAATTTAATTTATTACTAATTCCACTGACGTGTGAATTACAAAATAAACAGAGCAATTTACAATATAAATGATAGTTACTTCAAATTATCTCCTGTTTTAAGCCTTTCAAATCCCCAAGAAAGTAACTGATGAGATAATATTTGTCTTTGTATCGTAAGTAGCAAACACCGATATCATTTCGCCTACTAGGATATCCCTCGTTTAAACGATCTTATCTGTGGGCGAGGGCAGTGGTTTCCTTAAGGCGCGAAGTCACCTGATCCATGACAGAAGGGAGCCCCGAGATTATGGATTTTCTTTGTTTATCTTCAAGACCGTGGAGCCGAGCCACCCCTTTCTTCTAGACGCCCTCCCCCTGTCGTTTATTTTGCGTGAAAGCTAAAATTTCTCGACTGTAATAAAGGGGTTTGTAATTAAAACGTCGCGCATCAATTTACTGCAAATTTTCTTGTGGGGTTTAATTTAAAATAAAGAGAGTAAGAAAGATATTTTGCTAACGAAAGAGAGAACTTGTAGCCACTCTATGACTGCCTTAATCAAACTGAAGTTGGCTGTTGTGGCACTAGATTGCCATCTTCAGGAAGTGTCAGTGCCCGTTTCCTCTAATACATCAACAAAAATGCTACTGGAGGAAACAGCTGAAGACTTGTGCTTAACTGTCGCTCAAAGCATTTCCCATTTCCTTATTTTAAACTGCATCTCGACTGCTGCAAAGGAAATATATTTTTCGGATCTTGGTTTTCACTGTCGGACTGACAGAAGGCTTCTTACCACAGAAATTGTAGTTAAGCGACTTCCTTAAAAACACGCGATCTACTGGTACATTCCGAATTCTTCCTTTAAATGTAGAAGATCGAAAGAGCCTTGGGCACGCTACCCTCAACATAAGTTTGTACCGTAACTGTATTCATCATTATTCAATACGATCTATATGTACGTGTGTAGTTAACAGGAAACTCTGATTCTGTTTACCGATATCCAAATGAGTGTGTCTGATTCAGTAGTAGCCTTGCTTGGAGTTTGGTTGAATTAGAAATTTTGAAGGGGTTTTCTTTCCTGAAGCTAACGTCGTAAACATACAAACACCGCTTCGCCTCTCCTTTTCATTGTCTTGTTACTGACTATCTTTGAATAACTGTTTTATTCAGCTCGCGCAATTCTCAGCCTTTTTAACGTCTTTTTAATTAAACGACTACATGTAATGAAGTGAAGTAATTGGTTTCTGATTTATACGACGCTGCCAGTAGGCGCAGACTATACAGAGTCGGATGATAGGACGATTAATGAATTGCGATGGATATGAGAATATACGGTCGTGGTCTACTTGAAATACTTCCCTGGAATTTTCCTGAGGGGACTGAGGAAAATCACCAGCCAGGATAGCCGGTATCCGGGCCAAGATTTGAAGCCGGGAGCTCCCGAATAAGAAGCAGGCTTGTGACATTCGGTGAAACGCGATATAAAACCACAAAGCATAAATATACTTCTCAATATTAACTACAACATGAATGTCCTGACATTGCAAGAGAATAAGGTGTGTAAGGTTAACGGTCCTTCAAATAAAAATGACTCACACAGCAGGATATATAAAACTCCAGGTTATTGTTTTGTGTAGTTGGAAAGTAAAACCAAACAAAGCGTATGTAGTAAAGATAATGATACAGCAAGAGAACGATGATATGCTGTAAACGAAACTACTATCTTACAGCCACGCTTTCAGCAATATACAAACAACCATATTTTCAATTTTAATCGGCGTAACCTTCAGTGTCGAAGCGAAATAGTAGATTAAAGAAAGGAAATACGTTAAGAAGTATGTTTTTAGTCACTGCGAATTGCAAAGGCGAAGTAACAGTGAAGTTAGGGTCAATATCATTACACCTAAAATCCTCCCAGAAGTTCCCAAAGTCCGATCTTTTCTTCGGAAAAGTACATGATCTCGAGAAATCAACTTTTGTTCACTAATATTATAATAATATGGAAATTTAACAGCAACGGCACTTGAACCATAGGATGCAAATTAATTCCCTGTATTTTTGTTTACTGCATTTGAATGGGAATAACTTATATCTAACAAATCAAGAGAAAAGCGACACAATTCTAATTCTTCACACTACAACACTCCGTTGCCAGGACACCGATGTTAAAATTTTATGCTGTCAACGAATGTACCTCTTCATACAAACAAAACAAACTAAAGAAATTCCTTGCTCTTATTTATGGTGGTCGTTAAAATTATCCGATTCAAATGAAATTCATATTGTACGACAGTTTTATGCAAAAATCTCCAAAAATAAATTTAATTAAAATCGGTTTGTCCTTTCTGGAGTTGTTTCAAGCGCATGCGTACATACAACTGGGCTGAAGAAGGGGTTATATCAGGCTTGCAGGGTTGCAGACATGCCTGAAAAGGAAGGAAAGACGTAAAACATAGATCATCACTATCTCTAGTTCCCGAATATTATGTTCGATACCCACTGTCATATGATGTATACTTGATGTAGGTTTACACAATGTTTGAAGAATTCGCTGTTCACCATTTTCAGATGAGTGGCTATGATGAGAATACTAGCCTAGCAGGAAGTATTCTATTAAAGACTAATTTTGTCTACAAGATCCACAGGAATAGAAACCTATTTACTTTCCCGGAAAAGGAAAAATTCGAACTTCGAAGTGTCCTGAACTTTCCTACAACTTCTTCCATTATGTTCATATTGACATTGGGGAAAGTCCGAGAAGTGTAGCAGAGTCTCCTACCGTAACTGAAGTAGGGGGCTTCAGTATTAAATTCGTTTCATGTGTAACTATAGTTCGGTAATAATGAAATGGCACATCATTCGCTTCCAAATACCGTACTATACAAACAAACGCTTTTGGAGATTTTTAATCTTTCTATTTATCTGGAGGTCCCGCGTTTGAATACCAGAGAGGAAATCGAGTATACTGTCTAGGTTTCATGGTTCCTTCTGTTCTTCCAGCCAAACACTAGGTTACGCAGACTAAATAAAAATAAATAACACGTGTTTTTTGCCACAATATTTCTAATTTGTTTTTGCAGTCATCTTGGCATTGAACATTACGTACGGTAATCTATGCACTTGGAAAATGTCTTAAAATTATATTAAATTAAAATCAAGATATCAATATAACTGTTTGAAACAAAATTTTCGCTATAAAATATAATTATGTATGCCGGGAATATTAATAATTAGTGGCGCCAGTACTTTTAATAAACTTTGAGAAACAATTTGCTTTCTCGTTATTGTATTCTATGGTTTATTGTTCATATTGAAATAAAAATGTCACACGCCAAAAATGTTGTGAAAGATCCTCTGTGAACACGTAATCGACTCGTTGCCCGTAGTGGTCACTGCTTTGCTTGAAAAAGCAGAAGACAATCCAAAACAAGGTGCTTGATAACATGAAACTAGTTTACAAACGTTTGGCCGCAATAGAAGCAAGCGTGAATGTGAGTGTGTCCTGCGATGAAATACGGCAGAGAATGTTTAAAATGAAAATGGCCTGCATGAAAATGAACTAAGATTAAAACTTTGTACAAGTAATTATTTTATCGTTTGTAAAAAAGAAATATATTCATGAAACATGAAAGGTTATCGTTGATTAAAGGAGTAGTATGAAAAGAGAAATAAAGCCTATTTCTGTAGCAAAGATTCTGCAGTACAAAGGATTCTGTCTGCGACAGCATGAATTTGGATGAGGGGAGTAGAAGAGACAAGGGTAAATGTATTATGATATAACAAAGGTACGGGAGATAGAAATTAAAACAGACAAAGGGGTAGGAAGAGAGAGACGAGGTGATAATCGAGAAAGAAAGGGCGAGAGATTAATGGAGTTACGAATTGTGGTGAAATAATGCAGAAAAGGAGAGAATAATATTTCGAAATCAGAAAATTTAGAAAGGGTTGTAAGTCAGACAATAACTGTAAGGTTTACTTTACCACGAAAGTTGGACGGAATATTGAGCCATACTGAGAATGTGACTTTGTACCTTTTATTTCAAATTCCAATGATTCATTTCAGCTGAAGGGAAGGATGGATGAGAAGCAAAAGAGAAGTGCTAGAAAGTGTAATGAAGGAACTTTTGTAAAGAAGGAAAAGCAAAAGAGGAAAAGTTTTTGAAAGACCAGAAACACTTACACTGTGTCTACAACAACTTAACTTCTTGATAGATGAAGAAGAAGAAGAATTAACAAAGCAAAGAAAGAAGCATTTGTGGGGGGCAAGACGAAGAAGCTGCTCTATGAAAGAGAATAAGACAAGGAAAGAAAAAGTGGGGTAAGGTAGGGGTCGGCTTAAAGCTTAAACACACGAAAACTTTTTAAGTGAAAAAAGTGCACATAAAGAACAAGTTAACCACAGTTTCCACCCCTTGGTCTTTTCCTTATCCTGCCAACAAAAGCGTTATACCACGAAATCTCATAAATTTAATCTTGGTGTGGGACTCAGTTTTAAACAGTCTAAAACACACAGTATATCTCAAGCCTTACCTTGCCGCAAGCGTGAAATCGTCATTACTAGTTGCACGCGGGAACAACTTCAGCGACAAAGACCAGGAACTTGTGACAGATATCTCGATTCCGAAAACCACACTGGGTTTTGCTCTTTGCTCTGGATTAGGATAGATTCAGAGATTAACGCCCACGTAATCGTATCGCACCTCTTCACTAATTTCAAAGATTGCGTTCAGTCTAGCTGTGCCAGTGGCTGATGCCACATACAACGGACAGATAGCTGGTGGCTTCCTTCCGTGCTGTGCGTTTCGTATCAAAATCATTACTTTCTAGTCTACTGTACATGAACGAACGACATGCTTTGAATGTTGCAATTAATCCCACCTCAGTGTTACGCTATCAGGATTGTATATCTGCACAAACATCATCGGCAACGGGTGGTCTGTTCCGAAACTTGCAGGTGGCGAAAGGCGCAGATAGTGTGAACGCAGTGTAATAAACTAACAAGTTAAAAGACCAAACTCCTCACAAAGAATCTAAGCAAGGACGGGGATTATGGAACCGAACAGATGAAATTAGCGGAGCGAAAGCTTGGAGGGAAGACTCTACTCAAAAGGACCAGGTGTAAATGGGAGGATATTATTGAAATGGATATTTGGGAAATATTGTATGGGTTAAATGAACATCATCTCAATGACAGCTCTCGTGAACAATATAAGAAAAACTTTGGATTTCATGAAAGGTCTAAATTTCATAACAGCTAAGTGTACTACCTGCTCCTCAAGATTGATTCTGTTCCATGAAATTTGGAGTTAGTTAGTTAGTTAGTAAGTTAGTTAGTTAGTCTGTTTCCTGCATACGATACTTTAATCAGACACTATACTACAGTTGTCACTCCATATTCGCAAATTCGCTATTCGTGGTCTAACGTCGCGACGGTCTGCGTCTCGTAGATTTACACGCAAAATCCCCCGAAGTTTTATCATCTATTGTAATGTTAGCAATGCAAATGTAAGAGTCTGGAAAGAATGAAAATACATAATTTATAACTAACTAACTAACTAGATGGCTTACCGAACCCGAAGGTTCATCACCGAATTAACCAAAGCCCTCCACCGGACCCTGTCCTGGGCCAACAAAATCCAGTTTCCTTCAACTCCTATCTCCCATAGATCCCGCCTGAGATTATCCTCCCATCTACGTCTAGGTCTCCCCAGCGGTCTCTTCCCTTCAGGTTTCCCAACCAGTACCCGGTGCACACCTCTTGTCCCATCCATGCGCGCTACATGTCCCGCCCATCTCACTCTTCTCGACTTAATCACCCTCACAATACTGGGGGAGCAGTACAGATTTTTAAGCTCGTCATTGTGCAGTTTTCTCCACGCCCCATCGTCTTCCCTCTTAGGCCCAAATATCCTCCTCAACACCCGATTCTCAAACACCTGCAATCTGTGTTCCTCCCTCTGAGTGAGAGACCATGTTTCGCACCCATACAAAACAACAGGCAAGATTATTGTTTTGTATACTTTAATTTATACATAATTTATAGTAGTTTAAAAACATACAGGCTAGTTATCAAGGTTCAAGACCTTAATCTGGATTATCACGGGAACGTATACTTAGGCGAATATTAATGTATGCCTTTGTAATTCAGTGGTCGTAAATCTAACCTCTGCACCTTGAGAAAGTATACTTAAAATGACCGGAGTAATTGATGACGTACAAGAGAAACAATTAAAGAAGCCAGGCACATAGGAGGTTCACCTATTATATTGCTAAATTCTGACACTGTCAACAAAACGAAATTTACTGTCGTGTCCTGTCTAAAACAATTAAAAATTCGTTAGCTTTAAGCTTCTAACACATTCATCTACATATTAAAATGTAAAATAATCTTAAAATAAACAAAAGCAAGTCAACTATTACTTAAATATTAGATTTGTCACTTAAATGGATTCTAATGCGTATATGTAAAATCGTTGTTCTAAAACGGAATAATTATTCTGCTGGTTTTGTTTAAACACTTAAAGTACGATACATTAAGTTTAAGTTAATAAGAGATATATGTTCTAACATTTTCGGGTGTTACAAGATTCATTAACCTGTTCTCAATTTTATGGATTCAGTAAGGTAAGTGAACCTCCTTTTGCTAGAAGATGGTGGCAAAGTCATTTCTTGAAAGTCAAGAACAGTGTTGGCTTAACACATTTATAATGAAGCAGTGAATGACAATTTGAACAAAAACATTTTAGGATTAAGTGCATTTTATAAAACTGAGCTGGAATAAGCACATAAATAATCAAGTGAACAGTCCTAGTAGTACAAAACAAGATACTTAAATATGTATACAACTCATTTTCACTAAGTAATGTGGCTGGAAGAGTAGCCAGAGTCTTAATTCTATATTATAGCCTAACTCAATATAGGTCTATATTTTAGACGTGTTAAAACATCACTCACCACGCTCCGTGTTGCTGAATATTAACAAAAACAAAGATGAAACCGTCTTTGGTAAAAGAACTATAATACTCGTCCGGTGGGCAGCTTTTTGCGGAGTACATTATGCCCCCACCCTTCAAAATCTCGTTTGGAAAAATGGTAAGAGCTTTGTCCATTTTAGTTCTCGTGTATAATTATGAGAACATTATATTGGAGCGTGCTCTCTCATCCCACACCCACAGTGGTTCTTGTGTGAGAATACACAGTTTTCATAGCCACTTCTGCTCCACATACTGTGAATCAGCTCGGGTGGTTATGATCTGTTCACATAATGTAAAAGCTGTAGTAGCTTAATACATACATGCTTCATACATAACCAGTTTTGTGACCTATCAGAATTAAATAAGCCGACTGACTTCTAATAAAGTACGTAATTCTCATGTATAAAGTGAGGCTTTCGCGGCGACTGAAGTTCATGAAAGACTCTCGGGTTACAAGCCGCGTCAGGTGGCTGAACGGTGACTAGACGATATTTTCTTCTTACGTATTTCTCATAGGTAAGGTAAGGCATTTCGTAGTTTGTATTATAATCATTTCAGTTTCATGAGTTGCATTGAAAATCATTAAAACAAATTCGTATTTACTTGTATATAAAATGTATTTATAGGCGTAAGCTGTTGGTGTGTCAATATAGGCCTATGCGACATATGTCATTATTGCCGCTGTCTCTCACTTTTTGAATTACGTTTCATCCGCATTGTCCAGTACTGAATCCACAAAAAATCTCTATCCTGTGTTTGTTGTACGCCAGTTGCTTATTTCTCCGGTTTTCGTCATTCTAGAGAGGTCCTTACTTATAGAGAAATTCTTCAAAATGGCCCTTCACAAATCAACATCATATTTTCAATCGTATCACAATATCTGGATTTCTTTTATTAGCAATATACAAGTTCACGAGCTTCGTCTTCAGGGTATTCAATAGCCTGTCCTTTACATAAGATCCACATAAGTTTCGAGTAAAACATTTCATAGTTTCTTATTTCATTTTGTTGTTTTAACATT